>JAKUCA010000304.1:0-17707 GCA_030567025.1 Geotrichum europaeum
GGCAACAGGGTCATCATCATTGGAATTATCGCTACTAGTTTGGGATCATAAAGTGACACACAAGTTGATATCAATTTTATTTTGAATTTTTTTAATATACTTTCATGGAACTAGCAGATTTCATCATGGTGTAGATTATGTTCATGCTTTTTTTGATGATATGTTAGGTGCTGAAACTAGCAAATGTTCTTCTATGATTTTACAATAATTACTAGTAATAATTTTTTCAGATTTGAAAATGGCTTGATCTTGTCAGATTTACAAACGTTTTGTGACACTTACAGTCTTCTTGTAATACCATTGATACACAATGACTGCTAAAAAAAATATAAAAAGATCCCAGTCTCTATATTCTTTCTTAGACTTTTTATTGTTGAGGTTTACAGCTCTGAGTTTAACTTTCACCGACTCTTTTTTTCCGACTGAATCTATAATAAACAAAATGAAGAACTTGTTTGTTTTGGCTGCCATTGCCACAGTTAACCTTGGGGTGAATGGTGCTACTCTTAACCCCAATATTGATAAAAATTGTGTAAGTGGTATTCTCATCTATCATTATTATTTTTCTAACTTCTTTTTTTTCCCATACAGACCAGTGCTGCTATTAAAGAATGTCTTTTAACTGTTTTCCAGGGATACTCTTTATGTGACAGCGGCGACCTTACCTGCCAGTGCAACTCTGCTAAAGATGTTGCCAATTCTTGTTACAATAAATGCCCTCCTTCCGTACGTATCATTTAATTTAAGTTTTAAATATAGCCTACTAACCTGCCGTGATATAGAAGAGAATCTCTTACATCAAAGCGTTTGTTGCAGACCAGTGCAATTTAGTGCAATCTCTTGGAATCGATGCCAACAACCCCATTGAAGTTACTCAAACCAAGTTTCAAGATGGAGAGATTCCTTTTCCTTTTCCACTTGAAGATGCATTTGCTTGGGATGACGATGAAGATGAGTATGATGATGGTGACAATGATGATGATAATGATGATGGTGATGATGATGATTATGATGATTATGATGATTATGATGATTATGATGAGGACCCTCTTAAAACCAATGATGATGACGAGCTTGTTATCGAGCCCAAATTGGAGAACGAAGAAAATGACGAAAATGATGACAAGAGTTATGACGAAGCTGCTGAATACGATTACGAGTAAGTCTAATAAGTGCAGGCTCGGTATAGTCTTCAACTAGCCATCACCACACACCCTAAAAGCATTTAAACGCATAAAATAAATGAATTAATGAGAGAATACTGACTGATGTGTTTTTTATATTTATAGAGAGGAAGCATTCATCAAGAAATATGAGCGCGAGGCGGTGAACTACTTTGATAGTCCTGAGCGATACCATGATACCAACAAGCAGGCTAGTGCTGCTCTGTTTTTCTCCAAGATTTTTAAAAAAAAGATGATTGCTGCTACTTTGACTAAAACAGTCACCGACGTCAAAATCTCTTATGCAGATCCTACGACCATTTACAAAACTGTCAACCCCAGTGGATTTGCTATTGACATTTCGGAAACTTACGAGGATATTTTCATCTATGAGCCTTCCACACAGAAGCCCAGTAAGACTCAGGCTCCCTTTTTCGAGAGTGACAAAAAATATGACATGTCTGATTACTATAATGGTCTAAAGAAGTCTGAGAACTCTATATGGGAACCTGCGGAGACTAATGCCAAACCTAAGAAGCTTGAAGATATTGAGAATCCCATTGAGTCTGAGAAGAATGAAGAGCTTGAGAAACCTGAAGAGCCTGGTGAATCTGAGGAGTCTAAAAACCATGAAGATCCAGAAGACTCTTTTGAGCCCGAGTCGAAGGAAACTAGCCCTTATCTGAAGTCAAAGAAGACTCACTGGCCCAAGAAGAAGGCTACAATTTTTGTTCCCGATCTTTCAGATACTCTGCCCACTAAAATATACAAGACGACCCCGGATTCTGAAGAGACGGAACCAGTCAATGAAAAGTCTTCCAATCCCTTTAGTTTTGAACAGCCTGGGACCAACATCGTGGAGCCTGTCAAGTCAAAGTTTCATGAGGAGGAATCCTCAAAGTCTGCTAAGAATTTTTACAAAAATAGGGACCATGGTGAAAAGGATGAATATGACAGCATCGAAAAAGATCTTGAGTTTACTTCATTCGAAACCAAAAGGCGTTACAACACCCACTTTTACTCCAGCACTAAAGCCCCCGCCGCTACTGACGAGCCCGGACACATTAAGCACAGTGGCTATGAGACAAGTCTTAACGAGCCTGAACTTACTGAAAAGGGGCCTAAATCTATCTACAGTTACTATACAACTAAATTTTCAGCTGATGATGAAGAAAAAGAGGTAATTGACGGCACCATTGAAAACCAGCAGGAAAATAAAAGCCATGGTACCTCTAACCCCACCATCACTATTGCACCTGAGCCTTCCGATGTTACCAATCATACCAAGTATTATTCATCCTATACTTTTTATATCAACAATAAGTCTAACCTTAAAAAACAGTGATGGGAAAAGATTGTCTCATAAAGAAAATCTTTTTGACAAATTTAAAAAGAAGATGGAAAGCAACAAGAACCTAGCAGCAGATGTCAAAAAGGGTGAGTTGTTAGTTTAAGGAATTCTCAACTAAAACCAACTAACACTATTTTCTCAACAGAAAATCAACCCATTGACGCTCTAAGTATCAACGGAATTGGGATCTATGATAAGGTCGCCAGCGGTGCCTCCAAGGCTGTGCGTTGGACACCTCTGATGATCGTATTCTTCATTTTCCACTTTGTTGACCCTTCTCCTGGCGTCTTCTTCTGCGTAGCAATCCTTTCTATTGCTTACGCCAACTTTTTTTTAGTTGACCTCAACCAGTTGACCACTAACATCCTGGCTTAAGCCCTATAGTTGGCTGATTTTTACAAAGTTTCACAGCGTGTAAATTATTATCAATAAAAAATGATTATGTTTCCCTGATTATTTGTCTTTTTTTTGAGCTTTCTCAGCCTCGATCTCATCTAACCATTTGAGAGTAAGGCTAATGCCTTGTTCTAAATCTGTCGGAGGAGCATATTGGAGCAAGTTCTTTGCTTTAGTAATGTTGTAGTATTTGTCGGCGCAAGTTGTTCTCACACGGAACGGAGTAAGACCGGGTTCCTTTCCAGTGAGTTTACTGACGAACTCAGAAATGTAGCCAATTGCAATACCGAAGTCTCTCGAAATTACAAACTTGGCATCATCGACAAAGCCGTCGGCCTTCCAAACGGCTCTTGCCATCGACCAGAAGTAAATGGGACTGTCATTAGTGATAAAAAAGGCCTGTCCGTTGATATCCTTCCATGCATCCTCTTGGAAAAGCTTCTGAGTAGCAAGAGCGTGCGAGTAAGCAACGTTGCCAACGTAGGTGAAATCAAAGAGATTAAGATTGGTTCCAAGCTGAAACTTGTGCTGGCCTCTAAAAGCAATAGCACGAATATTGGGAATCATTTGTCTATCACCGGGACCAAAAATACCAGCCGGACGCAAGGCAACTGTTCGCAGCTTACCGTTCTCCTCACTGGCAGCCTTGAGAACGTGGGCTTCTGCAATTGCCTTTGTGTCGTTATAGGCGTCCATGGCAACCTTGGGAATAGGATAGTCTTCATCTGCATTCCTGAGGTCCTCACCATTGAAGACAACGCCAGCAGAGGAAGTGTAGACCAAAACGCGCACATTCTCATCACGTTTGGCTTGCTTAATGATGTTAAGGGTCCCCTCAACATTAACCTTATGGTAAATCTCCTTGCCGAGACCGTGAACTGGCGACACAGAATGCACAATAACCTGCGGTTTTGCCGTTGCCAGCGCTTTGTTAATATCTTCCTCGGAGGTAATGTCGCCCACGTGGACCGTAATTTTGGAGGGGTCAAAGCTGTAAAATGTAGGCGAGATGGTGGGGAGACCACGAATGTCAAAGACGTGAATGTCGGGCCGGGGGCTAACGTTCCAGAATTGTTCAATTAAGTGCAGGCCGAGGAAACCACAGCCTCCAATAAGTAGAACTGACTTGAGCTCGGGGATATCTAACACGTTTTTAGGAGTAATAGACATTTTGTGCTTGTGTAGATCGGTTGAATCTTTTTTTTACTTTTTTCGGTTTTTTGATTTTTTTTTTTTTTGATTTCTAGTTTCCTGGATCTCAACAATGGCAGCTAAAAAAGAATTCAAGATAAAATTCAATAAGTTTTAAAAGAGTTTAGAAAAAAAAAAAAAAAAAATATCGAGATGAGCTGTTGTTGAATGGTTGAAAATATGGAAAAGGTGACAAAAAAAAAAATAAGGGGATGGCCTAACCCTACAATATTTTTTTTCAAAGCGATTTATCAACTTTTAACTCAGATCAGATCCAAACAGTTTTATATCAAGTCTACCAATTGTGAAATGCCTGAATATTTTAACGATTTGGAGCGATATGTGAAAATAAATGAAAAAAAAAAAAATAAATTAAGATCAAGAAGTTACATATTATTTATTCATGCCTTGTTTAATCAAGTTTTTTTTTTTTTTGCCTGTTTTTTAAAACCTGAAAAGAGCCTTCAGCTCCTGGATCTTCTTTTCGGATCCAACTGGTGCTGAGGTAGTAGCCTTCGTTGTAGGCAGTTCAAACAAAGAAGAGTATCTCTTGATCTTCTCAGCATCAGGATTCTTGAGAGTTCCGTTAGCAGTTGGCAGTGAAGTCATGTTCGAGGCAACAGCAGTAAAAACAGGAGCGGAGGCAGGTTTTGATGCAAACAGTGAAGGAGCAGTGACGCTATCAACTGACGTGCTATTGGTGGAAGCAATAGTATTAGGCTTGGAACCAATTAATGGGGCCGGGGTAGAGAGATTGAACTGTGGAATATTAATGCTGGCTTCCTTCACAGGTTCAACCTTGGGATGCAATAGAGTTGTCACGGGTTGCGTAATCGCAGCGGGTGGCACCGATGTTGATGATTTCTCAGTCCCAGTAGTAGCGGGAGCAGAAGGCTTTGACAAAAAGTTGAAAGAGCCACCGCCATTTGAAGCCGGCGATCCGAACGTGAAAGTAGTGTTACCATTAACAACAGATGTATGTGTAGCGTGAGCTGATTTTTTGTCGGGCCCAGGAGCAGAACCAAAAAGTGAAGATGATTTGGTCTCAGAAATAGCGGTATCATTCTTGAACACAAAAGGCTTAGACTCGACAGGAGTAGAAGTGGGGGCACTAAATTTAAAAGAGGTAGCAGGAACCTCCTTTTCTTTAGTGGGTATTTCCTCATCAACATCCATCTCATCGTCAAAAAACTCTGGAACCGACCAAGTAAGAGTATGTTTTGCCTGCTCAATAATTGCAGTAGAAGCAGTATCATGTCGCTTTGCGTGATCAGTGGTGGTCTTAGAAATGGTACCGGGAAGAATCGATTGGCGAAGAGATGAAGATTGAACAGGCTTGAACTTTTCCAAAACTGGGTTACTGGTAGCATCCTTAGTCGACCTCTTATCGTTTGAAGGCATAGTGCGTTCCAAACTCTTGATCACACTGCTCGGGCTGGCTGTCGTCTTGCGAATCAGCTTGGGAGGGTTGTTGCGAGGTGTCGACTTTGACGCGGTGGATGCATAAGGATTAACAAACTTTTTGGAAGGCCTTGAATCAAAAGAGACAACCTCGACTTCTGAATCTTCCGGCTCGTCAATTAATGAAAGCATTGCGGTTGCTGTCATGCTGATTTTCTCTGGCTTTTCTTCGATTTCTACACTTTCGACAGAATTTTTCAATTCTGGTTCGGGTGAAGGCTCAGCCGTAATTGCTTTATAAACATTAGAGCTACTAGTGGGTCGATAGGGAGAGGGAACAATAGAAAAATGAGTGATCTTTCGTGGTGTGAAAGTCGAATATTGTGTCGTATGTCTGCGCTTTCTGCTGTTGGTGGAAAGAGGAGTGTATTGAGGTGAAGGAGAATCTAACATGTCATTCAAGTTTCCGTTCTCCAATGGTTCGCTGTATCTCTTTGATCTAGATTTAGATGCAGACTGTTCCAAGCCAAAAGCTTTTAATGATTGTGTGTTGCTTAATGAATTTTGCAGAGAAATGAGAGATTTATTTAGACGCGTCGCCGGAGTAGCGATGTTCGCCTGACCCTCGGAATGAGTTTTTCTGCTATTAGATATTAGAACACGAATTATTTGGAACGCGTTGTTAGAGAAATTTTTTATACATGCCTATAATCGGTAGTTTCTTTTTGAGCTTTGAAAGGATTTGGTATCACGGGCGAGCGCCACGTAAAAACATCAGTGTTTTGATGCACCGAAGGCGATCCGTCGCGATTTTCAGGCTCAGATTGTGATTCGTAATCGACGTGTTCGTCGCGTTCTTTCTGGTGTTTGCCAGGCTTTATCCACTTAAAAAATGATTGAACATGCGAAAGAATCGATTTCTATATAAAAAAGAGATTAGCATGTAATAGACACGTGAAAAACACGATGAATCTCACCTTCTCGCGCACAGGCGTTTGTCTTGTTCGTGGATGACTAGGTCGAGAGTATGGTGTTTGTCTCTGCGATGATGACCGCTCTTGAAAAACGGAATGCTTCCGGTTATTCATTATAATGATAAAAATATTAATCTGTAATGAAAACTAGGAAAATGGATAATGATATCTTTAATGCTAAACAGGTGGTGACGATTATCCAAACAGGAATGATTGCGATGATGAAAAGAGATGAGAAGTGAATGAAAAGAAAAAAGAAAAAGAAAAAAAAAGTTTGAAAAAAAACAATTTTGGAGTTTGGGACCAAAATCAAAACTTACCCTGACGCACCATAATAAAACTCAACAGATTCAATCTATCTCTGCATCCTCTCAATCGCAGCAAAAACAGCTTCAAACAGTCAACAGTATAGCAGCAAGTCTTGAAGGTTATTATCATTCTAATATTTCAGCAATTCCGTTTTTTGCTCTAGTTTTATTTAATTTTTTTGCCGAGATTTCGCAAACTCTTGCTGAGATAAGCCCTAGCAATATTTCAAGTTGGGCATTTCTCCAGTTTCCTCAACTTTTAATTGTCTAAGTCTACACCGGCAATATTGCTTTTTACGCGCCGTTTTATATTGATCTTTTATTTTTCATTTTTTTTGCGATATTTATTAATGGAAGGCCAGTATACGCCTAGTGAGATTGTTGAGATAGTTCTTGGTGACCTGTCTTATAACGGCGCTCATTGTAAGTAGATTTCGTTCATGATGCACCCTTGATCACGGTCTAACAACTAAGCAGCGATATCGGTAAATGATTTCTGGAGTCTGGTAGCACAAAAGGTAAGCCCTCCAGACCCATTTTATAAAAATATCATATGGAGATGGTTAGTTAGGCGCAATGATGAATTCGAAGTTCTTATTGATAATAGTTCTCAGGTACGTGATATCTAATACTCCCAAATTTGGCTTCATCTAACGCATTGACAGATTTCGGAAAAATACAGAGTGCTCCCCTTCGACGATCTGATACGACTTTACCCCGACCTTTCTGTGAGAGCAAGTCTCAATACCAGGTGGCTGAAGCTGACTGGAATTCCTAAGGAAAACTCAACAGTATGCTATTTTAATTCACTTTGGAGGCAGCTACTAACATTAAGCTCTAGATACTGAACCCATTATTTTCGTTGATATCATTAATCGCTAGTAGACGAGAAAGGGGAATATCAACAGACGAAATTGAAAAGATCATGAAATCAGACAGAAAGTTGATTATTAAACAGTTAAATGCCCTCGACAAACTCGAAATTGTCAACAAGTTTCATATTAAGTCTAACGGTGTGAAAACATACATGCGAATACATCGAGACTTTAAAATACCCATCAATGACAATTTGACTGCACAACGTGAGAGTGAAAAGGACAGTATTCCGCACAAGATCATTAATACATTGGAACATGCAGAGATGCAAACTTTACCAGTACATTATCTCTATCTTCTCTCAGGTTTACCAAACACAATTTCAGCAAAAACCACATTTGTCTCAGTTGTTAAGAACCTTTCACGTTACGGCTATGTTGATGAGATTATTGCCAGTCCAAAGGGCAACCCTCACAAGCGAAGCTACTGTGTGAGATTTGGTAAAAGGTCATCTGTGGAAAAATATGATGACCTGGCCATTGAAGACGAGATTCTAGACTTTTCAGACTTTCTGGAAGATGTGCCAGTTATCAAAGCGCTTCCTTCGCATGTCCCTATTTTGGAAGATATTACAACATTTGACATCACCGACTTCAAGGAGGCTCACTACACCCCATCATTAATTACGTTCAGCATTTACTTTCCTATTCAAGCATTTATATTATCTTATATCAAAAATAAGTCAACTACAGGAGCTTCTTTCAACGAAATTCTTACCAGTATAGGAGGTGTTCAATATAAACCAGTCATCACCAACGCCTTAGAGTCATTGTCATGCAAAGTCACTTCATTTACGAAAACGGAGCGAAAGATTATAGAGTCGAGTCTTGGGCATGCAGTTATCATTGTCATCTCAAAAGCTCCACATCACTACATCTATTATTTGCATTCTTGTTACTGTCAGAACAACAATATTTCACCCCGAGAAATCTGGGGTAATTTTGCTGAGTTATTGCCTAGCAAATCAAATAATCTAAGTGACTTGGAAAAAAGAAACTTTGTAATTTTGCCTGGCGAAATTGATGTTTCTTTATTCAAGCCCTTGGACTCTGTCGACAACAACAACACCACGGTAACAAAAGCGGAAAACGACTTAAATGATGTTTTTGTTAGGCCAACAAATAAAAAACGGGCGATTGATTCTTTTGAAATCAGCAAACATTCGAAGCGTTCTAAAACTCGAAATACCGAAGATGTGCATATTAAAGCTGAGACGGATGTTATTGACATTTCATCCTCATCTAGAGATACGTCTCCAGCACTTGATCACGATAACAAAGAACAAGCATTTAATGATTTTATTACTAGGCAGGCTCGAAAAATGTCTATTTCCAAGGCCCCTGGTCAGAACTTACTCATAAGTTCTTTGCGATCGAACATTAAAAAAGAGCAAGTTGAATACATTAGTATATCTTCTGATCGATCCAATGCCAAAATTGATGAAGAAGAAGCCGACGAGGTAGAAATGTTTAGAATTAAGCAATCTCCTCCATTTGATTCTTTAGATTCGATTTCATATTCAGATTCCCCTCGGGCGCTATACTTAAGAATTTTGTTATCCAACAACGGTGTCATTTGTTCTGAAAATTTAGTGGAAGAAATTAATAAAGTCAGTCAGGTCAGAATTGCTAAAAGACCATTTACAAAGCTTACGAGGGAACTTAATAACAGTGGAGAAATTAGACAGCTCTTTTTAACAGTTCCCATGGCGGAGGGAGATGCGAATGTTACAAAAACCATTATCATTCATAAGACAATTCCTGAAGATTCTTATCTGATACAGCAAACTAAATCAGATTTAGTGAAGCAGGTTCGGTTTGCGGCTGAAGAGCGAGCGAAAGAGAGATTTGAAGAGTTGAAGCTTTTCTTGAAAAAAAAGTATTCAAAAGTTACGCCTACTTATAATCAAGCGACGAAGCAGTCTAATGCGGCTAGAGAGCAGGCCCATGATGGTAATATCAACTCTGTATCTAGTCGTGATAGAAGACTTTCATCTTCAGTCTCAAAACTTGACATTCAAAGCAAAAACATTTCTACAACTCAAAAGCTTGTGTCAAACGATTTAAACCCTGGCACAAATGCCAGTCTAATTGATCAACTGGCGAGTAAAAAAGCGGCTGCTACCAGTAAGCTAATTTCTGCCGACAAGGTAAGAGCCCACCCTAACCAGCTACCTTTTGATATAGCAGACAAACTGCTTGATATGTCTGTTCAAAGAGAGCCTTTTTCGAATTCGAGCGTTTCACCTGAGCCCTACCAAAAGTCCAATTCTTTGGGTTCTCCGAGTTTGTCTTCTAGTCGCTTGAATGGTCTCAAGCCAACTTCCAAAGATAGTGGGGTCCTGTCTTTACCCGTTGTTCCCACCAAAAGACTGCTTAAAACCAAGCTGGCCGAAAAGATTGACCGGGTTCATGGCTCGAGAAGAACAAAGCTGAGACTTGATATTAGCCACCATCAGCCACCTGAAAAGGTGTCAACACCAGAATTAAAAAAAGGCAAAGACAAAAGCCGTGTCAGGGGTTTGACGGTCAAAGGGCGCAAGCCATTTACATGTGTGTCAAACACAAATCTCACGCAGGAACAATTTCTGGAGTATGACTGGTTTTTTCGAATCACTATTATTGTTAAGTCGCTTTACGGCGGTGTGCTGAGCACTATCAATTGGACAAAAGTCGCAGAGGTTTTGCCCGAGATGACCCCAAAGGCCGCCAAGGCCTCATGGGCAAAATTCAACAAGATTATTGGTCGCGGAAAGGATGTTAACCTGATTATGAAGATGTGGGAAGAGCTTTTTATCCAGGCTTATAAGACCGGTGAACTTCCAATTTTTGAAAACAATGCTTATGATTTGGAGGTTCTTGCCAAATACTGGAGAAGCAAAGCTCCCAATGTTGGCGACTATGTAGGCGTTCCCTATTTGTTTGAAGACGCGCGCGAGAATCATCGGCGGTTTGACTTTGAACTTTTTCCGATCAAGGACATGCACGACATTATTTTGACATCGCCGCATCCGCTAGTGGTTGAACAGATGATGATTAACTATCCTTTTGCTAGTGACCGTATTGTGGACAAGCCGCGCGACGACATTGTGAATCAAGCTAAACGGGCCATCAAGAGCATTATTGCTACGCGCAAGGAGCATTATAGCTCCGGCCGCGGAAAGGAAATTCTGGTCCGATTTGGCGAGGCGGCATGCCAACAGGCGGTCGAAGAGCTAGAAGCTTTGCGCACAATTGTGTACATCCCGCGTGGCAAGGATAAGGTTTTACCCGAGCGCAATTACAAATTTAGCGAAAAGTTTGAGCTAGTTCTGAGTAGCTTGCCCCTTGGTATTGATGCCTTCCCAGAGATTACAGAATTTTACCAGGATTTATTAGCCCTTTTTAATGAGGCAAAGGGGCTTATAATCTCACGCACGGCGCCAGATACTTCGTTCCCTTGTATCCTTGACTTGATATCTATGCGAAAAGCAGATCTTGTTCGTGTACAAATGAAAAATGAGATTGGACTGGCACGCGTTGATAGCAAATTTAAGTGGGATTTGTCCGATATTGTTGTGCGTAGCCCGTTGTGGAGGGCTGGCACCGATGACTACGTGGCCGAGGAGGTGAAACGGTCTAAAAACCGGTCGGTTCCCATCACGGCCCCAGGCAGTGCCATTTGGTCCGATGTGCGTGGGAAAGCCAATCTTGAGATTTGGCAAAAGTTGATTCATTGGGTTCTTTTTTATATTGATAGCCGGCCCGGCACCACGGTTGATGCGGTGTGGAAGAGTTTTGCTGTGGTTTTATCTTGGGAGGAGGTGGCCCTGGTGGTGCGCTGGTTACTAAAGAAGAATATTGTCAGAACAGGACCCTGTGGAGGAGTTTGGGTGCTGCCAGAGTGGTATGCTCATATTCCGCTGTGATTGTTATTGTCATGGTACTTGTGGTTGTTCTAGTTGTAGTTGTTATATTATTATTATTATTATTATTATTATTATTATTATTGAAGAAGACACCAAAGAACGCAAGCCCAAGTGACCATACAATCAGTTGCAGCACTGAAAAGCGAATAGGATCTTGTGTGTTAGCCTCCTCTGGCGTTAAAAACTTTTCAATCGCGGGGATAACGCCGACAAACCCGTACGCGAGCGGGCCCGTACCAACAGCAACGGCAAGACTCTGCACAAAAACATTTTCAACATCAGAAAACGCATAGCCAAGCCGCGGCTGCAGTGACTTGAACGCCGCAAATCCGAGTAGCGCGGACGGCAGCGACATCATTGAAACCCATCCGGTCTGTAGTCCAAACTGGAAATTAGAGAAAAGTACAATAGTGCCAATGGCCAGCCCTGCCACGATCGAACGCGGCGTGACCTGCGGTAAATCAGCTTTGCGCTGCCACTCTGTATGCTGATGGTGGACCATTGTATATGTAAAAAATGAATTAGTGAACCCCAGTTGACTGAATTTGTCGGGGGGTCTCGATGTGCTTGGTATCTTAATACAGACCGTTCAAAATATAGAAGAATAAAAAGAGTGTGTATTTGAAAGCCAGAGCAAACGCCAGAGCAAAAAGCTAGAATGATTGAATTGGTCTCGCCAGAATATACAGAGAAGAAAACAAAATCAACCGCCCGTGCCAAAAAGATTAATATAAATGGTAAGTAGAAAGAGAAAAGATATATATATATATGTATAAAAAAAAAAAAAACTTTTGCAAATCATTTTTGAGAGCAAATTCTGATTTCAAAGAAAATGACGATATAAACGGCGACACGGCGGTATATACATGCATTTACGACTCATTGCCAACTCCACCCACGGCGTGAAAAAGTCATCAATACCAGCCGGACCAGGGAAGCTATCACAAATTCAAAATATATATATATATATATATATATGTGCTAAATAAAATACAAATAAAAATCTATGCAGTGGGTGGAGGAGGAGGTGGTGGCACACTGGACTTTTCGCCAGTTGCACCTGGCGTCGATACTGTTGTGTAGCCGTCAAGCTCCTTGCTGCGCTGCTCCTCCTCCGCAAAATAAGCTGCAAGATCATTGTTTATTTTACTGTTTGGCGCTGCCGCGACGTGTGGTTCGAGCTGACTACCGACATTCGGGTAGTGATGCTTTTTCTTACGTGCACCACTCACATTATTGGCAGGGGCTACGGCAACAGGAGTGACATTGGTGGGTGGAGGCGGCAAAACTATGTTGGCCGGCGTAAAAGACTGACTTGGATCACTAGAAGCTTCTTCTTCTTCCTCCTCCGGAATCGCGCTCGGGTTGTATCCCCCCTGAGGATGATACTGACCAGCTGGTTCGTCCTGGTACTCCTCGTTGTGGATGGCTGGCAGACGATGCAGCAAGCCGTATCCCACACCACAGCCGAGAAGACCTGATCCGCCCCAATTAGTTGTCGGCCGAATCCGCACAGCCCGTAGTGTATCATAGTCCGCATTGTAAACAAACAGCTCTAATTCAGCCTGCGAGTGCACTGTCTCCTCTTGCTGATCCTGCTGCTGTAACTGTTGCTGTTGCTCGTGCTGCGCCCGGCGAAGATCGCTGTGATGCGACACCAGCTTGTGCACAACACGACCCAGCAAATCCTCACCGCCAGTTTCAAGCATGCCATTCTCGGCGCCCACAATGTAGTCTGAGTGCGATATCAGCCCGGCTTTTTGGGCTGGAGAGTTAGGGGCAACGTTGAGAACGTGCCAGACGTGATCTGCCACAGAAAGTGGAGTCCACTGAAGTGAAAGACCTAGCGAACCGTCCTGCGGAACTGGCACCACAAGCACGCGACGCGTGCGGCCTTTAGATGACCACACCTCAAGCGAAACCGAGCGGCCCTTGCACGCCTGTACTTCCGCCACAAATGGTTCAAGCGGTGAGATCTCCGGCTGTGGGGGAACCAGCTGTGTAATAATGCCTGATGCCGAGGCGAAAGAGAGGGACGAAGTTCGACCGTGACGGTGCTGCGGCTGGTACTGCTGCGATTGAGGACTTTGAGACTGAGGCGGCGAAAACTGCTGCTGGTGCTGCTGTTGCTGGTACTGTGGAGTGAGCGGCGGCTGTTGCTGAGGGTAGTAAGGGGACTGTGGCTGCTGTTCACCAACAATAGAATGACCGTTGATGCCAATAATAAAGTCAAAAAGCGACTGAATGCCAGCTTGGTACGCAGGCGATCCAGCAACAACGTTTACAACGCGGAACCCATGAGTCGGATCGGGACGCCTGCGGTTATGGTCCAATGGCAAGTGGTGTGTATCAGAGGCGTTAGGATTGTTAGCAATTATGCCCTCGGCAGAGCGAACCAGTTGCTTAGCGAATGCAAACATGTTTATGGGTGCAGAAGGTGATGATGGTGAAGGCAACAATGAAGAAAAAGAAAGAAAGGAAGCGCTACGTGTATCATAAATCAACAGATGCATTTTTGCTTATGTAAGAAGCGCTTGTCTGGGGAAGAAGTGCAAGTTGTAAGAATCATGATATATCTCACACCCAAGTCCAGATCAAAAACAAAAAAAACAAAAACAAACAAAAACAGGAAAGCATTGAAGAAGAAACAATAATCGTTAATTACTTTTGGTATTTTTGATTTTATATAACAGTCATATCACTTGTTTTACAATTCGTCGTTAACAGCCTCGGCCTTCTTAGCCTCCTTCTTAGCCTCCTTCTTAGCCTTCTTACCGGCCTTCTTGGATCTCTTAGCCTTCTTAGCCTTCTTGACCTTGGGGGCAGCCTTCTTGGAAGCAGCGAGACCGTCGACCTTGTGGGTACCGTTGTCTCTGATAAAGTCACTCAGAGCCTCGAGGTTACGGGCACCGTTAAAGGTGATGGGATCATTCTTCTTGCCAGCAGGGAAGAGCATGATAGTGGGGTAACCCTGAATGGGGATGTCAGGGATCTCGTTGGAGGGGTGATCAATCTTGGCAACAACAACCTTGTCCTTGAACTCGTTGTTGTTGAAGTAAAGGGCACCAAGCTCCTCGTAAGTGGGAGCGAGCTGCTTGCAATGACCGCACCAGGTGGCGTAGAACTCAATCAAAACATCCTTCTTGTCATCAAGAACAATTTCATCGTAGTTAAGACCAACGACGGTGTAGACAGGACCATCTTGGGACTCAGGAATAGGGTCAGACTTGAGGTTAGGCTCAACCTTACCAGCAACAAAGTCCTTGACAAATTCAATGACATTGTCAATGGAGAATTCCTTGTCGAGAAGAGGGTACTTGCGGTTCTTCTCCATATCATGGATGGAGAAAGCGGGAAAGTTTTCTTCGAGGTTAAGGTTGCCGGCATGGGTACCGAACTTGGAAGCATCAATAAGACCAATGCTGAGCTTGTTCTTAACCTCCTTGGCAAGGGGGAGGATAGCCTTCTCGTAGGTCTCACGCTCCTCAACAGTGTTGTAGAAGATGTAACCAAGAGGAAGCTTGGAAGTCAGGTAAGCACGGAAGGTTTCAGGGGCGATCTCACCAGCGGGAGCAATAGACGCACGGATAATAGCAAGAGCAAGGTTATCTTGGTTGAACTCAAAGTCCTTACCAGCAGATTCAGCATCGTAAACAGAGGGAGCGTCGAGGAAATCAGATAAGACAACAAGGGCAGGGAAAGAAGAAACACCAAAAGACTTGGCAAACTCAATATCGTTGGAGAAACCAATGTTGTACTCATGATGAAGGGCGTCGGAAACAGTAGTGAAAGTAGCATTGGACTCCTTTTCGTTAGTAAAACCAATAACAGAGACAGGACCCAAAGACTTGAACTCCTCAAGGTTCTCCTTGGTAACCTTAGTGCTAGAGGGGAGCAACTCCTTCTTCATGTACTTGACAATATCCTCAGCGGTTCTACCGCCCTGATATTGCGACTTGGAGTCAAGAGACTTGAAAACGAACAGAGCAGGGTAGCCCTCGATCTTGTGCTCGGCACAAAGAGCCTGGTTCTGCTCACAGTCGACTTCGACAAGAGCAATGTTCTGCTCTTTAAGCTCAGTAGCAGCAATCTCATACTCGGGGGCAAGACGCTTGCAGTGACCACACCAGGGGGCGAAGAACTTTGCGAGGACAAGAGGGTGATCCTCGACAAACTTGTTGAATTCCTCAGTAGACTTGGTACTGAGGTCCAAAACATCGGAGCTCTTTGCGGCCGAGACGTAGGTAGAGAGCGAAACCAGCGCTGAGAGAAGACAAGAAGACAACTTCATTGTGGGTATAAGGGTAATGTGTGAAGATGAAAAAATGGAAGAAGAAAAAAAGAAGAGAGCAAAAAAGAAAAAAAAAAAAAAAAAAAGGAAAGAGGAAGAAACAGGAAATATGTAACTTTTCGATACGATTTATAATTTTTTTCGAATTAGGAGTTGTTTTTGTTTGTCATTTGGGAAAAGGACAGGTTGTTCAAGCTTCAGTTTCTCCATGGAAAATTTCAAATCCAAAAGAACCCAGGCGGGAACCTACCAGCTGTCAACAAAAACAAAAACCCAATTGACGATTGAAGAGAAGAGTGGTTTGAAGCAAAAGCTAAAAGCAATAAGCGCTATTGTTAGAGGATGTAATTATTTTATGTAGAAGCAACGCCAGGTTGTACAGTGTTGAGTTGTATGTCGTTTTGTTATGCCCACGTTGGATTTCATCTTCGGAGTCGTCGAGAGTGGCGCACATGTTGATAAACCCAGAGAGAACCCTGCAAATCAGTGCTTTAGGAGTTACATTTTAATTTTTAAGATAACATTTAAAGCTTAAATCACAAAACTATTAAGTAAGGCATGACAAAAGATTTTATTTTCATTATTAATAGTTATGTGCTGATTACGTCACATCCGGGTAAACAAAATAAGCTTTTGTGCGCATACTTTGTTCCTTCAGCCCAGTAGGCCATTATCTTCGCTGTGAGTTCACATCTGCCGCTACTGCTCATTCTATGCATTTTCATACCGCTGATACAGACTCTGTCCAAAGAATAGATACCACTGCCAGTTAATCTCACTATCCTTCTACACGCCCCCTCTGTTCACTGCCACCCTTTTTGCACACAGATATAATGAGCGACCCTTTACATTCCCCCATCACAACTGACGAAATCACAGCCTCGCCCACGTCGCTCTCATCGCTGCCACCGCCTTCACAGCTGCAGCAACAGCAACAGCAACAGCAACAACAACAACAACAACAACAGAATTCAACAGAAGATTCCGAATACATTGACGCTGAACAGAAAAAGGCATTAGAAGGTATCAGGCGCTTTCTCAGGGGAAAGACTTCTTATGATGTGCTTCCTGTGTCGTTCCGTCTTGTTGTGCTTGACACTGCGCTGCTTGTCAAGAAGTCTCTTACGATCCTGATGCAGAATGGTATCGTGTCCGTCCCGCTGTGGAATTCTAAAACATCTCGCTTTGCAGGCCTCCTGACAGCCATGGACTACATCAACGTTATTCAATACTATTTCCAGAACCCAGATAAAATGGACAAGATTGAGGATCTTACACTCGATGGCCTCCGCGGTGTCGAGAAGGCGATTGGAGCTGTGCCGATTGAAACGCTCTCCATCCACCCGTTCAAGTCGCTCTACGATGCTTGCATCAAAATGACTGAAAGTAAGGCTCGGAGGATTCCACTTGTTGACATTAACGAAGAGACCGGCCGGGAGATTGTTGTTAGTGTGCTGACGCAATACCGTATCCTTAAATTTGTTGCTCTCAACTGCAAAGAGACACGCTCATTGATGAAGCCGCTCTCGCAGCTTAATATTGGCGTCTACGAAAATCTTGAGACAGTATCAATGAACACTCCTGTGATTGATGTCATCCATTTGCTAGTGCAGCGTGGTGTCTCGTCAATCCCCATTGTCGACGAGCAGTACAAGCTCATCAATATTTACGAGGCCATTGATGTCCTGGCTCTTATTAAAGGCGGCATTTACACTGACCTGAGTCTTTCTGTGGGTGAAGCGCTCATGCGTCGTGCGGAGGATTTTGAAGGTGTTCATACCTGCACTATCAACGACCGACTCGGACTCAGATTCGGATTCGGATGAGGAGAATGAAAACGAACCTGGCC
>JAKUCA010000305.1:0-17687 GCA_030567025.1 Geotrichum europaeum
TCTTTTTTTTTTTTTTTGTTTTTTTTTTTTTTTTTTTTTTTTTTTTTGTAATTTTATATTTGTTTGTTTTTCTTTATTAAAAATTATATTACATGTTAGTGGGATAATTTATATGTAGGATCTATAAGATCTATTGAAAGAAGAGCTCCTTGAGAATGCGAACAGTGTCATCGGGAGAGTTGACAGCATGACCAATAGTTCTGGGGTCCTCATAAATTTCGTAGTCGTTACCGCCCTTGTAGGACTTGTCGCCAAAGAAGTGAATGTTCTTGAAGTTCTCGCCCTCAACGTGTCTCAGGCAGTAAGTCTTATCCCAGCCAGTGGGGAAGACATCAAAGGAGATTTGACCGCCAATGGAGTAAGTCAAGCCGTAGTCGGGGAACTCCTTCTTGAGGGCCTCGACCATGGTAGCACGGATCTTCTTCTCAAGATCAAACTTCTCAAACTCGTTACGCTCGGCAGTGGAAGCGTTACGGCCAACGGGGGAAACGTTGATCATGCCGTTTCTGAACTCAATAAAGGTACCACGACGCTTGGGCAGATCGAGGTCAGCAAGGTACCTGAGAATGAAAACAACAAGTTTGTTGTACTTTTCGTCGCCAATCCAGCTGATGAAACTCTGGGAAGCGAGCTCCTTGCCCTGCTTGTAAGCGGTGAGACCATTCTCAGAGAAAGCATAATCAAACTGATCAAGAACATCAGCACCCAATTGCTCCTTCTGCTTAGCAAGATCAGAGCCACCAACAAAGCCAATGACAACCTTCTTGCGGAGCTCCTTGAGCACTTCACGGACCTCGTCGGAGACCTCGAGACGAGCAGGAGTCAGGGTTCCGTCAACGTCAAAGAGGACAAGGGTATCGGGGTGGTCACGTTGAGAGAAAGGGGTAGCAGCAGACATTATGATATATAGTTGAAGATGGTATTAGAGAAGAAGAAGAAGAAAAAAAAAAAAAAAAGGAAGGAAGAAAAAAAAAAAAAAGGAAGAAAGAAAGAAAAAAAAAAGGAGAAAAAAAAGGGAAACGTGGAGGTTAACTCGAAATATCACCAACACTAACAAGAATACCATCAACAACCGGAGAAACCGCTTTACAACGATGTGCTATTCCTAACCCTGCTGAATATGCGCTTGGGATAGTTGTGCAGATTATTATGACGCGGATAAATTCAAGCAGCGCAGCAGCGAACGAAGCAGAGAACACTGTGGTGCCCCTGGCAGGCGCGGCAAAACTGGTCTCTTTTTATTTTTGCCAGCAGGGTGGTAAGTACGGTGCGTGTTGCCAGGAGCGGCAGGTGGGTAATGCGCCTGTATACCTCGAAGCCATGTTTTCATTCTCTGTTTCTGCACCAATCAACAAAGCACGGCGGAGAGGAAAGCAAAGGAGGGGGGGATCAGAGGGCTGCCATGGTATTTTGGGAACGGATCAGGGCTTGGTACAGCGGCAACTTGTTGCGTAAATCAATGCCAATCTTGGCATGAGAATGTCAATGGACAATTTGCAGCACAAAAGATCAATATGCTAAATACATAAGCTTTAGGACCTGGTTATTAATCTATATATTTTGTAAAATATGTGTTAAGTTTCTTAAAATATATCTCAAGTCGGATGTCCCTGGGAAAAGCCTAGATTTGTAATAGCGTTCAGCCAAGAACGCTGTCAACCCAATATCGGATGCTACGGTGTTGCATTCTATACTAAGCATACCACCTCAATTAACAATGATAAATTTCATTCAAGTAAAAAATATTAAAAAAATATTACATGATCTTGAAAAAAAAAAAAAAAAAGACCCTTAAGCAGAGTTGCCGGCCACGCGCGCAGCGTACTCGGGGAAATCACGCAGAGCCTCCTCAAGAGGACCCTTGTGCGAAAGGAACTTGACGTAGGCACCATCATCTTTAACCTCACCTGCGTCACGTTTCTTGACGTATTTATCTCGGTCAAGGTTGGTAAAGCCCCACTTCTTTGAAGTGATAATCTTCTGCTGGCCGGGGAACTTGTACCGCGATCTTCTGAGGGCCTCAATTACAACATCCTTATTGTTGTCTCTTGTTCGGACAGAAATGAGAATCTGGCCAATATTAACGCGAGCAGCAAGTCCCTGGGGCTTACCCCAGGCACCTCTCATACCCTGCTGCAGTCTATCGGCACCAGCACACGACAACATCTTGTTGATACGAAGAACGTGGTAAGGGTGAACGCGGATTCTCATGTGGAAGGAATCACGGCCAGAAATCTTGGTAATGTACTTGTTGGCGCAGATACGAGCGGCCTCAAGAGCCTCTGATGAAAGCTGCTCAAGCTCATTAGAGACAAGGTGCACGCAAAGAGGGAATTCGTCAACAGAGGCTCTCTTTTTGCCAAGGTCATAGATACGGATCTTAGGGTCGGGGACACCACGGTTGTATCTAGACTTGGGGTAGGGCTTGTTCTTGCAATATCTGTAGCATCTAGCGGGACGGCGAGCCATGGTGATTCAATTTAATAGGAGATTGATTTGAAAAAAAAATTAAAAAATAAAATTGGAGTTTTGGGTACTGAAGATATGAATTGTGTGAGATATCTGGTATTTATATAATAGATATATTTATATTGTGTGTTTGTGAAAAAAGCCTTGCCACCATAAGAAAACCCCAGAAATCCACTGAGTACGTGAGCAAAATGGCAGAACAAGCTAAGACTTTCGGATTTGTAAGAAAGTTTGGTTTTTCTCTACAGTCATCTCACATGATTACCCGTTCAAAGAAATAATAGCCATCGGAGAGCAAATGAGCAAAAATATACAAACGTTCAATCAAGTCCGGTAAAATCGCCTTCAAAGAAGCCCCGTCGGATCTTGCAACTACAAAGATCCTGGTGGCGTCCGAAAAATCCGACGCTTACTAATTCTCAAAATTCTATAACTGAGATCCGTTTTTTTTTGTCTCCCAGATGTCGGTCGGAACCCAGCGCTCCACCCGTAGACAAAAGATGAATTAAACTTGCGTTCATCATGACAGCCATTTTGCTTTGGTAGGTGTTATTTTTGACAAGTTGAATCATTAAACAATTCTTTTTTTTTTTTTTTTTTTGGTATTACGGGTTGCAATCGATGTCTACTTAAACCAAGAACTGAAAATAAGCAAGTCAGCCGTGACACAATCCCATAACAAAAAAAAAAAAAAGACTTGTATACTATGGTCATTGAAAGTCAATGCTTAGTTGCATCATCAGTTATAAACCAAGGATATATGTCACGTTTAACTAAATCTCGTCAATTGCTATAATAATAAAATTCTATAGATTCTGAATGTCACTTAACTTACCTGCTTGACAAAGCCTAACGAATCTTCTTTTCCCCACCAAGTTTTACCTCACAAAGTTTTTTTAAGGTTGCGATTTCTAGTGCTAACGCATTAAATAACCACAATAACGTTTGGGAAACAGAAAACCGTGGTGTAAAGTCAGCCGCACTCTCTAAAAACAAGCAATATAAAACAATAATGAACCTTATCTTTGTTGTCAAGACCAACTGAGAAAAAAAAAAAAACCACTGTTATTGAATCAAATTTATGCTTTTTTCAAAATACAATTAATTGAGATTTCAGCATATTGTCTAGCTCCTTTTTTTATAGCAAAGCTTGAGGCTTGCATTCGTGATTCCCACCCGCAATCTTCCACCTCTCATATCTAGACACTGAGAGTATTCAAATAAATATAGATAGGAAAAGAAAAACCATCTATCAAGAATTTTACAATTAATACTGAAAAATAAACTAAATTAACTGAAAAAAGATCATCTTGTGTCTCTTGAAATCCTTTACTAAATTTCATCCTCTATTATAGATGTAGTCATGAAAAAAAAAAAAAAAATAATAAATAAATAAATGAACCAGCGTTTTATTTGGCTGCTGGCTCTCCCTTGGTGGGGCTGGGCAAAGAGGTGTTGACAGGTTTACGTTTGAGAGCACCTAGCCTGCGCTTGCCCTGTTGCTGTCCCGGTTGTTTTAAAACTTCTGGTCTAGCATCTCGTGCACCCAGTAATGAAGCCACGCTCTGGTAAACGTAGACCTCGGGTTCTGGTGAGGCATCCCGGTCACTACTCTCCGACAACGAGTAGTCTGATGATGATTGTCCTGAACTTGTTAACTCGGGCACCGAAGAAAATCCTATAATCTCGCTCTTAATGCGTTTGGCCAAAATAGGCTTGTCGTCGGCCATCTTGCGCTTCTTGCTGCTTGATTCCATCGCGTCCTCGGATTTAGTTCGCTTTGCCTTGAGAAGCTCCCTTGCGGCTCTCTTTTCAGCCCGCTCAAGTGCTTGCTTTTGTCTCAGCAAACGTGCAGCCTCCTTAGCCTCAGCCTTGGCTTGCCGTTCCTCGGCCTTCTTTTGTTCAATTTCTAACTTTTCCTGCTCATAGTCGGCCATCAGCTGCGGGATAATTTGACAGTCACCTTTCACAATTAAATCGAAACAGCCTTCAAACTCGCGTTTGCTAATTTGGGGTGGATCATCAATGTTCATCCACACAGTTGCGCCTTTGGCCGCATGCACCGCTTGAGACATTTCGCGCACAAGACGCCGCACACCGGGAATTTTCAGGGTTGTACCCACCACTATCAGTCCGTCGGGCCGCGACGTCAGGTCCGCCTCGCTAACCTGGCCAATTGCGTCTGCATCTGGGTTAAACTCATTGTAAAGTACGACCCGTGGCCGCAGCCGGCCAATTCCCTGGGGTCGCTTTCCTGCAACTGAGCGAACAGTCTCAATCTCTTTGCATTCGGGACATTCTGGGACCACATCACAGTTGCTGAATACTGATGCATCAAAATTTCCCATCCAGTTGCACTTGGTGCAATTCATCTTTTGTATGCTACCGTGCAGCTGGATTGTAGTTGGCCATGGTGCTTCAAGTGGAGTTCGTGTCGATAAATGAGACATGTTGCTATCTAGACAATCAATGTTTTGTGAGTAAAGTCGTAGCAGACGATTATCTTTAGAAATTTCGTTGATACAATTGTGAAATGGTGTGGGCTCAGATTTACTGCAGAGATCATGAAGATCGCAGATAGTGGTGTGAAAGTTTTGTGTCGATGTAGTGTCATTGTAAACTACAGAGGCGTCAAACATCTGCTTGCCTGAAGCTTTCAGTTTGAGATCGTTCTTGAGAAGGGTGAAGAGGCCTGTCGTTGACCGAAAGTCGGGAATCCCCGAAGAGACCGAGATGCCGGCTCCTGTAATTACCACGAGTCGTCGCGAGTGCTTAAACACATGATTCAAAAGTGACAAGTCGGTTCTACACACGCTAGACTCTGTCAAAACTTGTTTATTGTACTCGCCCAAAGTTTTGAGGCATGTCAGATCCAAAATTTGCTCAGCAGCCTCCTCACGCTTTGGCAACTTTGGCTTGCGGATTGAAGGAGTTCTCTGCGCCTTTTTAGGCTTGGATTCTTCGTCCTGAAGATCTTCATGAGAAGGCAACTGAGTCTCCGGCTCTCGATACACTTGGAGTTTGGAGCAGGAGGTCTGAAACTGTGTCATTTCCAGCTTGATTTCTGACATCATGTCAATAGGATGAATAGGAGCTAGAAGCATAGAAACATCCATCTTTTATGAAAGCTCTTTATATGTATTAAAAGTGCTGGAGAGTATATTGTGGTCTGTTAATGGAGCTTCCAAAGGATATTGTCGATACTACTAGGGATTAGAATAATGAAGGCTGCGAGAAAAAAAAAAAATTAGGAGGAAGTAACCCTCATGGGGAAAGAAAACAATGAACATAATAACAATCCAAAATTCTGGTTCGGTTTGAAATATACTAATGTGCGTAAATATCAGTATTTACTTTATTAGTAATATAATTGCATTGATTAATTTAACTGACTAATCTTTAATACTCCCAATGAGTTTACGAAAAAATTGAAGTCTCCCATGAGAAGCGTCAACAAAAACATCTCTCGCCTTTATTTTACAAAGAACAGCCACCGATAATAACACCACATCAACACAGAGACACATTACGAACAATGGTGCAAATTAACGAAATCAAGGGCAATTCGCGTGAGAACCGCACTGCTGCTCACACTCATATTAAGGGCCTTGGCCTCGATGAACGCGGATACGCTAAGACTGTCGACGGCGGATTCGTTGGCCAAGAGTCTGCACGCGAGGCTTGTGGTGTTATTGTTGATCTTATCAAGGCGAAGAAAATGTCTGGAAAGGCTATTTTACTGGCAGGTGGTCCCGGCACCGGTAAGACAGCACTGGCTCTAGCCATCTCCCAGGAACTGGGCCCTAAAGTCCCGTTCTGCCCAATTGTTGGTTCCGAAATCTTTTCAGCAGAGGTTAAGAAAACAGAGGCTTTAATGGAGAACTTTAGACGCGCCATTGGCCTGAGAATTAAGGAGACTAAGGAGGTTTATGAGGGTGAAGTGACGGAATTGACACCTGAAGAGACTGAAAACCCTCTGGGAGGATACGGCAAGACCATTAGCCATGTTGTTGTTGGCCTGAAGAGCGCTAAAGGCACCAAGCAACTGAAACTCGACCCCAGCATATATGAGAGCATTCAGAAGGAGCGGGTTGCTGTTGGTGACGTTATTTATATTGAGGCGAACACTGGCGCTGTCAAGAGAGTCGGCAGATCCGACGCGTATGCCACTGAGTTTGACTTAGAGGCCGAGGAATATGTGCCGCTGCCCAAGGGCGAGGTCCACAAGAAGAAGGAGATTGTGCAGGATGTCACGCTTCATGATCTTGATGTTGCGAATGCTAGACCTCAGGGTGGCCAGGATATTATGTCTATGATGGGCCAACTGATGAAGCCCAAAAAGACTGAGATCACCGATAAGCTCAGACAAGAGATCAACAAGGTCGTCCAGAAATACATTGATCAGGGTGTTGCTGAATTGATTCCCGGCGTTTTATTTATTGATGAAGTTCACATGTTGGATATCGAGTGCTTCACCTACCTTAACAGGGCTCTGGAGTCAACAATTTCCCCGATCGTCGTGCTGGCCTCCAACCGTGGCAAGACTACTGTCAGAGGCACTGATGATATCCAGGCTCCTCATGGTATTCCCACCGATCTGGTCGACCGTCTATTGATTGTCAGAACTTTACCCTACAACTTACAAGAGATTAGAACTATCATTGAGAAGAGATCACTACTGGAGGGCTCCCCTGCTACCCCGGAGGCTCTCAACAAACTGGCGGAACAAGGTAACCAGATTTCGCTCCGATACTCTCTGCAGCTCTTGGCCCCTTCTTCGGTTTTAGCCACGGCTAACAGCAGAACCGAGATTGACGTTGCTGATGTCGAAGAGTGTGAGGCTCTCTTTCTGGATGCTAAGAGAAGCACCAAGATTTTGGAGTCTAACGACAAGTTCCTGGCTTGAGAACTAGCTTGAGTATTTATATGTAATCTATATATTCAAATTGTTCTAATTATTTTATTTCATTTTTAACAGTTCAAAGATTTTTTTTTTTTTGTTTTTTTTTTGTTTTCTCAAGTCATTAATAAATATCATCGTAAATTTATGCAAAGCAAATATCAAACCCGTCCGCCTTGATCAGATCGTACCAGTTCACATACTTTGTGCCATAACAGTCTAATGACCAAACCTCCTGGACCAAATTTTTGGCCCTGAGAATGTTCCTAGCTAAATTTCGGTTGTAGAATCTGTCAAATCTTTCCATCATTTCTTGTCGTGTCTTATCCTTGGTGGCAATGATGCTGGCCATAAAGAGTGGGAAAACAACCGAACCCTCGACCTTGGTGTTGAGCACCACGTCTAATGACTCAATCAAGTCAGCACCCATAATCTGTAAATTGAGACTGGTAGCGTTTCGTCTTAACACAGCTTGTTGTAATTGTAGTTTAGCCGTTAACTGGAAAGTTTCAAACAGGGTAAGCTGTTCTTCCTGATCCTTGGATGATAGATTGAGAATATCCGCAGAATCAGGTTGGCAGTTATCAATTTGAATCTCTAGGTCCCTGGCACGTTCGTAGAGTCGTCTGAACTCTATTGTATCAGTACTTTCATGCACTATCTGCGCTTCTGCTGCTAAGTTTGAAAGTTGCGCCATGAGGTAAAAAATTGATTTGCAACAACCTATAAGTGAGTGCACGCCCAGGTCATGCCGCAGCACCTCCTCGTACTCTGCTGGCTGAAAATGTGTTTTTCGTGAGTACTTTGATGCTCCCAAAATTTCGTGATAAAAAAAGTTTGTGGCCAGCCATCGAGTGGTGCGGTTTGTTGTAAAGCTCCGAAGACCGCCATTCATCTTGATAACTTCCGCAGCGGCTGCCAGATGTTTATCCCAATGAATCATATCGCCATTGCAGATTTCAGCCGTGGCCACCAACAAGATGCCGGCCAGCGTTGTCATCTTATGTTTGGGTAGCTCGCGTCGAATTAGTTCCAGGGATTTATTGAGATAGTTGCTACCTACTTCAGTCATATTCTGATGGAAAGAAGCGTAAGCAACCAAGGCATACAAAACAGCAGAATCAACCTGAGCTAACGGAATAAAGACATCCAAAAATGAGTTTGACGAAGACACGCAGATTATGTTGGCTAGATAAGAGCTGTAGTACTCAAACATAGAAATTCCAGTCTTGTCAAGTTGCAGTGCATACCAGGGCGTTAGCTGCGATGTCAGCAGAGGGGAAGTGTAGAAAAGGTTTTGGTCATTCATCATCAGCGACGTCATGGGACTGCTCACGTTACAGCCTAGACCAGTTGTGGGACTACCACCATGGCCGTTGGAGAAAAAATGGGATTCCAGGATAGATGGATCAAATATCGCAGACATGCTATTTCTGTTGAGCTCATCAGAAGTTTTAGACACGATGGACTGATTCTCCTCTGCATCGTCGTTCTCTTCATCCAGCTCTAGTACTCGAGAGTTAGGTCCAGGAGAAATCAAGCCATGCAGGCCCCTTGTAAAAACTAGCGACGGATTGAAAGTTTCTGGTGAATGGGGTCCAAACATGCCCGGAATAAGGGAATCATGGTGCTGGTGGTGTGGGTCGTGAGGATCTACTTGGGGTACCGATACTGGGTCACTAAGGTCCTCCGGCATGATAGAGTCGTCGGCGGGTGAGCAGGTGGTTCCCGGAGAGGGGACACTATAGGCAGAGGGGTCAGCATTTTGCTGGTCAGATTCAGTGGTGGGAAGCTCATTGACTGGTTTAAGGGATTCACGGCCATCAACACCACTTTCTTGTGGTTCTTTATGCATGGTCAACTTAACTCCATTACGAGTAGATAAGCAGGGCGACGGCGACAACGATGACGAAGAGGAAGACGGAAACACTGTGTAATTGATGTACTTGAATTTTAGTTTCTTTTTTCCCTCGTTAGCCTTACTGCTGGTTTTCTTAACCCTCAACGGTTTCTGGACATCGTCGGCAGAACCATCCGCACTACCTGTTCCGCCGCATCGTCGACGATTTCTCCGTTCCTGCCCAGGCACGGGGTAGGAGCAGTCGAGCTTTAGACGCACACAGGCTTGGCACACGGGTTTGCCCTCATCGCACCGCTTTTTGCGCTTGCGGCACGTAAAGCAGCCCAGTCGTGACCGTTGTCGCGTGTTGGCCGACTCGCATGTGTCGTTATCGTGTGAATTAACTTCAAAGGGCGATGAAATGTTGTCGAACATATCGCATTGAAGTGGGAGGGGGGAAAAAAAGGGCCTTCCGCAACAAAACGAATCCAATAATAGTAAAGGGAAAAAAAAAAAAAAATTCTAGGAGTGTTAACAACAAAAGAGAGGGGATGGAAGTGAAGGGAAGAAAAGGTTTTTCCTAATGAGGTGGTTGAAAAATTAATAATAATTGATGAAAAAATATATATACATATATAAAAAAATAAAAAAAAATAAGAAATCTGCTATCAAATTTAGACTAATATTTTAAAACTATTGGTTATGAAAAGAATCAATTAGGTCTATCTTTTATCATTCCTTTTTCTGATTGGTCATAATTGAGATCTATGCAAAAGTCTTACAAAAAAAAAAGCAGTAAAGGATATGTTATTGTTGTTATTCTTTATGATGGAGTCCACCATTTTGAAAAAAAATTAAATGGTATTACTTTTATATACTTTACACGTCTACTTACTGACCCGGAGGACCAGACTTTAGTGACGATCTGCCCGCCTTCAAGAGCTCATCGCAAAGGAGAAGGTTGGAAGCTATAGAAGTAGCAGACGCAATGCTGTTACGTAACACTCTATATGAATCGTAGATGCCTTCAATGGATGGATCAATAGGCTCACCAGTGGCCAAGTCAATACCCACGTTGTTGCCTTCGGCCTGCTCCTCCTGCAGAGCACCAAGAGTCTCAAGAGTATCAAAACCAGCGTTAGCAGCAAGGGTCTTAGGAATGATGAGAAGAGCTTCAGCAAATGCCTGGACACCAAATCTGGCCTTGCCACGGACGGCTTTGCTTCTCAAAAAGTCGCCAAGCAGGTGGGCAGAGGCAGCGATCTGGAAAGCACCAGCGCCAGGAATGACGGACTTGTCAGTGATGGCGTTTGAGACACTTCTGAGACCATCGCGAACAGCGTCCTTAATCTGTGCAATAGCGTGATTGGTGGGACCCTTGATCAAAATAGTGACACTCTTAGGATCCTTGACCTCTTCAACAAAAGTGTACTTCTCTTCACCAAGAGTGTGTTCGTAAACAAGACCAGCCCAGCCCAAGACATCAGCGGACAAGTCATCAACAGAGTTCTGGGCGGTACCACCACAAACAAGCTGAAGGCGTTCCATATTTCTTCTCTTGGCTCTTCTCAAGGCCAGAATACCGTTCTTAGCCAGAACATCGAGAGACATGGGATCAATGCCCTTCTGGTTGATAATGACAAAGCCCTTAGAGGGGTCGTTACCACAAACCTCCTTTTTTAACTCCACAATCTTGCGGAGTTTGTCATCGACAAACTTGCGTTCACTCTCAACGAGCTTATCACGCTGCTCAGCGGAACTGTAGTAAAAACCGGAATTGACTTCACTCTTTTCGTACTCAAGGGAGACATTGAGGGTGAGGATATAAGCGTTCTCGACACGCTTAGGCATATCAGGGTGACGAGCACCATGGTCTAAGACCAAGCCCTTGACGAGCTGAGTCTCTGTGCTGGATCTGTGCTGCATAGTGGCGATTTCAATCATGTGTAAATCCAATCTCTCATCAGGCTTGTGAATAGCAAGCACGGCATCTGCGACAATGGGAGTAAGAATCTGAGCCAATTTGGAATTGACCTTGGTAGTGAGCGAGCTACGCGAGACAGCCAGCAACAATTCTCTATCAATCTCAACATCCTGCTTAAAGTTGTTCAAAAACGAGAGAGTCTCCTGTCGTGCAAGATCAAATCCCTCTGTAACAAGTCTAGGATGCAATCCCTCAGAAATGAATCTCTCAGCCTGCTTAAGAAGTTCACCAACATATAAGCATACAGAGGTAGTACCGTCGCCAGTAATCTCATCCTGAGCAGTGGCAGCGCGAGCAATCATGACGGCTGTGGGATTCTGAATTTGCATTTCCGATAGTAAGACTTTGCCATCCTTTGTAAGCTTAATGTTGCCAGATCCATCAACTAACATCTTAATTGTGCCCTTGGGGCCCAAATTGCTGGAAAGAACATTCTGCAAACCTTGAGCAGCTGAAATGTTGACGCTCAAAGCTTGGTTTCTTCTCAAAGACTCGGCCTTTGGGTTTAAAAGTTGCACAGCTGCCGACATTGTTCGTTTTGTATGTAAGGGGAGATGATGATTCAAAAACGAGTGTTGTTCACTTGGAATCGAAGAAAGTGGAATAAAAATTAATAAAAAGTTTGATCCAGAAAGTTACCCGGACGATAACAAGAAAACATTGTTATTTAAGACTAAAGCATTAAGTAGTTATGTGCCATGTATTAAATTTTATTTTTTGAGGGCAAGGGTTTAATATAAATTAAGATTTAGACCAAAGTGACCTGTTAAGTTCAAGTTTTATCATCTAGATTTGCAGATATCGAGTTGAGTTAGTTGTAAAATATTGACCAGGATGGCGAGAGATATAGAATCACAACCCTTCTGGCTAAGAATGAAAAAAAAAAAATATGCCATTATACAGCCTTTTTTTTAAAATTTAGACTAGTTTTTATTTAAATGTTTTTATTTATCTAATATTTGCTGGCTGCTCAATACAATATTGTCAAAGCACTGTGGCTTTCTTTGTACTTGAAAGTCAAAATAGAAAGCATTAAAAAGTCTCTGAAAACACAGGTTGTTTAACTTCATTTTTTTGTTATTTTTTTTTAAAAAATTATTTGATTGTATTTTCACAAATGCATTTCAATAATAATACTAGAATTTGGCATCATTGAATGTGGAAACCTATAATATGCATTGAGAGCGTTACATTGTCAGTCTCATTGAGATGGGTGTTTTAAAAATGTCTTAGATAGATATAAAATCTGTTTATTGTTCTAAAATCTATAAACTACGTAACAAAATTAAAAATAACAAAATGATATAAAAAGAAAATATATAGCTCTAACATTTATCTTAATGAGACTGACAATGTAACGCTCTCAGCGCGTGTAAGGGGTTTCCAAATTTGATGGCGCTGAATTCTCCATGGAGAGTTTCTTTTGCTGAGGGAAAACTGGAATAAATAACGCCTGGTAGCTCAATACCAGAAATTGACACACAGCAAAACCTCAACAAGCTTCTCTAATCAAGCGAACCGTTAGCAAAAAAAGTGCGGTAAGGAGTCTAAGAACTAGACCACCGCATTAGAACCCTTCGTGATATTAAGAAGGACTTGGAGATTAAGCTCCAGAAAAGCTTTTCTCAAGCAGCTGCGCTCCGGAGGATGTAGAGCACAATCCCATGAAATGTGTTCAACTGTTTCTAGTTGGCCACATTTACAGTAGTGACTTTTTTCGGCGATGAACCTCTTTTTGAAAGAAATTCCAAAGGCGGATGTCTTGTGAAAAGCTGAAACAACTCACTCAGAGTATGGCAAGATGCGGTCATCACTAAGGCTTTCAGTGGATTAAGATATTTCTTACCATACAGCTTCCTCTGAATAAAAGAATAGTATTGTACGAGTTCTCCCGTGTAGTCTTTCTGTCATTCATGTCTTACAATAAACTGATTATCTATCTATCTATCTATATATATATATCATTTATGTCGACATAGTCCACACTGCACTTTTCAGCTTTTGTGTTGGGGCATAAGCTTTCTTGATACAATTGTACCTGGGTCGCTTCTAAGGTGGTCGCTTGCCCCAATAAATATTGTCGTCTATGCCTTCCATCTGCTTGGTTTTCGTCAGTAGCTGCTCAAGAACAGTTTCCGCAGGGCAGTCATTATTGGCCTGTCTCCGTATGGGATTTCTTGGGCTCACATCTTTTATGGCTCGGATAACAAATATACTGCAAATTTCTTGAGGTCTAGAGGTAAGATATTGGCATCACGCTGCATTTCCACGCTTTAACCAGGTCTCTCTGCATCACAAATTAATGAAAAAATAATTTTTCAATATTTAGATTGAAATGCAAACCAGTTTGCAAAGATTGATGAAGTCACCAAAACCATTTTGAGCAGTTTTGAAAAAAAAAATTGAATTGATACTTTACGCTTTTCTGGATATATACACCTTGTAAAGTAGTAAAATCTAATAATAATAATTATATGTTTTGGTCCAGTCAACTGGCTATAGTAAAAACTATTTAATTAAACAAATCACAAACATGAATATAGAATAAAAAACAATTTAGACTCAGATTTTCCTCAACACATGGAACTTCCCATTGAGAATTCGGCGCCATGGAATGTCGAAACCCCTTACACGCGCTGAGAGCGTTACATTGTAAGTCTCATTGAGATAAATGTTAAAGCTATATGTTCTCTTTTTATATCCTTTTGTTATTTTTAATTTTGTTACGTAACTTGAAGATATTAAGAAAATAAACAGATTTTCTATCTATCTAACAATTTAGACCACCATAAAAACTGGTGTTTTGGAAAAATTCCGTGTTACAAGCTTTCGCTTTATCTGCCTATTTCATCTCACTATCGCCCGGATTTCTGAGAATTCCCGTATCACACTGTCAATCAGTAAAATACCTCCTAATAAAAAAATATTTTTCAAGTAAAAAACGTCGGAGAGTGATAATCTACAATGGTTTTTGTAAGTATTCTTAAAAAAAGAATCTTAACTGCGGTGTGTTTGTTTGAGAGACTTTCATCTCTCGATTTCCAGAAACCAACAATAACTTGTAGCTCTGGTTTAGTAATTTATCGCACTGAGAATCTCAGTACTATGATGATTGCCAATATTCTTTTTTGTCTAACTTCTGTATATTCGTCCCAGTATTTCATTAAATGAATGCTTTGTCTTCTGTATTCCGACAATTCACTTGACTATCCAAGTTTCAACTTGAGTATTGAGTCACGTGTTTTGCCAGAAAATTTTTACCATCACCAACTACCCTCTTGAGGGTGTTGAGGTTCTGTTTCCAGGATTCGGTTTCACTCATTTTTGGCTCTTTCTTTGTTGCTAAAAGTAGTTCAGGTAAATTTTGCTTGTTTTTCTGTATCGATCAGATAATGATTTTGTCGTCCTCTTTATATTCCTTTTCCAAATCGTCGTCTTCGTTTTGGTCATCATCCGCCTCAAAATCATCCATTTTTCACACAACAGGAAGCTGGATTTATCAAGGATGGATTTTTTAAGTGTGTTTAGTAAAGCTCACTAAGAAAATTGTCTTAGTTTATACCATTTTGGTTTGTTATTTTTTTATAATTGGTGCTTTTTTGTTATCCCATGAGGTTGGTAGAGATTTATAACAATCAAGATTAAGCTTCGTTAGCTCAGTCGGTAGAGCGTCAGTCTCATATTACAATTGTAATCTGAAGGTCGAGAGTTCGAGCCTCCCACGGAGCAATTTTTTTAATTAGTACCATATTACATCTAAGGTTTTCCATTTTTTTTTTTTTGGAACAAGCAAAATGACTTCAGTGGTAGTTTACAAAATTGGAATTGGTGAGATGCCAATAATGTAGCCAATTAAAAGCCAGCACTAGCAAATGTGGGCAAAGCAAGAGCACGTTCTGGAGTGAAGAGTGTCGCTAGTATTTTTGGTAGCAGAAGGAAAAAAAAAAAAAAAAAAGAATGATACATTCACGTTTTTTGCCCTGGCATATAGCTGTCACGCAACAAATGGCAAAAAGATATGTCTCAAAAAAAAATATATGCATATATATTCATTTTTTCAAGAAACGCTTTTCTGAGCAAGATCTAGAAAGGAAAAAAAAAAAAAAAAAATGCTCTCTATCTATGAATTTTTTCCTCTTTTGTTCATTTTGACAGCCTGACAGAGAAATCTATTTTAGTTTAAACGGCAATAGTTGATGCTCCTACGTTTGCCGGTAATATTACTACGATGTTATTACAATACTATAATTAGAAAGTACATTTTGGACAGTATTGGACAATGAATGTGAAGAGCGAAAGAAAACGACGGGATAAACTTTTCATTTTTTTTTTTTTGTCACTTCGAGAATAGCTTAAGGCATAGTGGTTTAAGGAGGCTCAGAGGCTACTAAGCTCAGTTTTCGCGCAAAGCCTCCCTTGGTAATCAGCTACACCTGCAGTGGATCATTTAATATCGTTGATATATTGCTTCGATTTGTCGGGTTTAGAGCTACTGCTCATCCCGTCAACAAATTAGGAGGCTAGAAAGGTCTCCTCAAGTATCTTACTGCATAGTGCTATACGCTCTATGATATGACAGGTGAACACGCTTGTTCAAAGCTAGTCGAGCTGTTTGTCGCCATTCAAGTACCGGTAGTGGCCGATCTGACGACAAGCATAAAAAAAAGGTAGATAGATAGATAGAAAATCTATTTATTGTCCTAATATCTAGAAGTTACATAACAAAAATAAAATAACAAAAGGATATAAAAAGAAAAAAAAAAAAGATGGAGTTTTTTTTTTTTTTTTTTTTAGCTTCTAATCAAAGTTTTTTTACTGACAAAAGTTTGTTTGCATGGCAATGTCTTGCCCATTTTTCACGAGCAGCTAGAGTTGTAGGTTATCTCCTATTCCTTTTCTTTTTTTTTAGCAAGTAGAATGCTATTTATTTCTACATTATAGACCAATTTTCAAATTTTCAGCTACTTCAGTAAAACAGTAAAAATGAAAAAAATAAATAAATGAAAATGTAAAGCAAAAAATCTTTTTTTTTTTTTTTGGTTATTGTTCCTGTTCATTTTTTGACATAGATTAATATCCGTGTTCCGTTTCAAACAAGTTTAGCAGTAAAGGTTTTCAGGGAAGCTTGTTCTTAAAAAAAAGTTGCTCCACCACTTTCTAAGTCTAGTAGAACATTAATTCAATATATAAACAGTTCAAAATCCGCTTTTCTCTTTTGATAGGCTTTTTTACCTTTCTTTTTTTTTTGTTCCTTTTACAAGCGAGCCATAATTGTCACCTTTTCTTTTTTACCTTGTTACCGGGCCGGAATAAAAATGCTCTTTTCTATCAGCTGAGTCGAGAGAGGATTCAGTTGGTGTGCAGGCAGTTTGATGTAGAACTCTACCATTTTTACATCAATTTGTAGTTTCTAAAAACATTATTTTGGGTGGCACAGCTTGCAGCTTTTCTATCTGGCAGAAACCCTGCCGATACGATCACTTATGACTACATTTTTCTTTTCTTTTTTTTCTTATTTCTTTACTTGTCATTAGATAGATAATCAGTTTATTGTTCTGACATCAAATAATTACAAACAAATTATAAACCAAAATGACATACAAAGAAGACATGAATTTTAAAACATTTGTCTCTATGAGATTGGCAAAGTAGCGGTGTCCATGCGTATTTTAAGTCCAAACGTTCGATGGCGCCGAATTTTCCATAAATAATTTCATGTGTTAAGGGAAACCTGCGATACATAACACCCAGTAGATCGACAGATTGACACTCAGTAAACCTCAACAAGCTGCACTAATCAAGCAAATCATCAGCAAAGAAGGTGCGGTAATGATTCTAAGAACTTTACTACCGCTCCAAGGCTCTTTTTGGTATCAATATTATATATTATTATTATTTTTGCATCGTTGATGGACTCTTTATCAATTTTAGAATTACCTCTAGCAAGCACCTTCTGTTGTATTTTTATTTTCATTTTTTTTTATATCAAAACTATTAGATTATATTTATTTGATGGCAGTTACTAAAAGGTTTTGCTTTAAACTGCTTGGCGAGGTGTTTCAGTAGTACCAGGGCGTGTTCGCTTAAGGAACTATTCCTTTCAAGGAGTCAACCTCTAGAGATCTGATCCCTTAAGAAACTGGTTCCCGTAAGTGCCCGCAGCGGTTTAAATACAAAAAGCCTACAGCCTCTTCAAACAAAAACTAAACATTAACAAGTACATAAATAAGAATAGTTAAAAAAATTATCTTTTATGTATATATATATATGGATTTCAATTAATTTGGCAAATAGTATTAAATAAAAAAAAAACTAAAAAGGACTTGTCGCCCTTGTATGATTTTGGACTGGTAAAAGAATCAACTGTTTTTTTTTTTTTTTTTTTTTTTTTTTTTTTTTAAAAAAAAAAAAAAAATTATAATCAATTTCAAACTTTTTTTTTTTTTTTTTTTAAAAAAAAAAAAATAAAAAAAAAAAAAAAAAAAAAAAAAAAA
>JAKUCA010000306.1:0-17648 GCA_030567025.1 Geotrichum europaeum
ATTTTGTTTTGCCATCTTTCGATAGCTGGTGCTTTTAACGTCATCCCAGGACGTACGTTTGAACTTAATCGAGTTTTCTATCATAAAAAATAGCTTAAACAGAAAATTTCTTTCTGGTAATGGTGCTAAAATATCAAAATAAGAATTGGGCAATCTGGCCGAGTTGGTCTAAGGCGTAGGATTAAGGTTCCTATCTCTTCGGAGGCGAGGGTTCGAATCCCTCGGTTGTCATATTTTTTGTTTACGCGGACGTCAAAAATTTTTTTTTTTTTTTTTTTTTTATTTACTGTTTCAGTTTCCCTCTTGTCAATTTTTATTGATTGCAACTACATGCCAGGGAGCGGGGTTCCACTACCCATTGCCAAGAATCGTGCTCATCAGAGATATAAAATATCAGTTTATTGTCTAGCAATCTAGAAATTGTTTAACAATTTGGTCCATTAAATGGACCCCCCAAAAAAGTAGTCCCAAGTTGGAAGATGATTCTAATGATAGACTTTTTTTTTTCTGAAGGTTTTTAGTAGCCGTTGAGAGAACTTCTTGGCAGTCTCATTGAGATGGGCCCTCTCAAATAATTTTTTTTCTTTTCTAGTTTAATTTTTTGTTATTATTTGATATAAAATTATTTTATGTTGAAACAGCAACTTCATGATAGATTTATCTGACTTGATAAGCTTCTTCAGCAGTAATTGGCAACCAAATGTAGATGTCACAAGTGGGCTTTTGGTTTAAGGTTGAGTAGCTACTATATGGCGAGTTCAATACTCAAACACTTTTGAAGGCTTGAAGCCCTAGCCTACGGAAATCATTCAGCCTGTTCAAAGATACAAAAAGTTAAAACCAAAATAAATGGAAAAGTCGTATTCTTTTATTTCAGGACTATTATACCAAGATCACATCTCTGTAATCTAGTTTTTATCTCACACCTTTATTTGTCAACGGTGATATAATCTTTATCCATACATTAAAGCTTGTAGCTCTTCAACATTGGAGACTTATAAATCAATTTTCCAGTTAAGAATTGCTAGATTCTCATGATTTTAAAAACTTTTAAACATCAATATCACAAAATGAAGTACTAAGAAGACATACAAATATGAAAAGTTTATTTCAACGAGAGTGACAAAGTAGTGCACTCAGAGCAAATAAGAAGTTTCAAATATATCACAACTTTATATTGACTTTTCTTGCTAAGACTCCCCTGATGAATCTGTAACTTTTGGTAAATTAAAAATATCATATTGGCAGTATCTACTATAAAGCCATCTACGTATGTTTGATAGAAGTAGTACAGCGTGTGGACCGGCAGAAACTTGCAAATTTTAAAAAGGGATTTATGTGAACTTGCAAACCCCAGATTGAAAAAAAGTTTAAAGAGAAAACTTTTAGATGGAGGCCCTCATGCTAAATCTTTGGGAACCAAAAAAAGGCAGTATTTTAACAATCCAAAATATATCTTCGTACCCGCAGTAATGTCTGAGTGGTATAATGGTGAAACTTCATATTTTATTATTTCATATAAGATATTTTGAAATGTTATCACTTATAAAACCTATGATAGCATATAATACTTATAGAGTATAAGTCATATAACTAATAGTTAAACGCAAAGTCTTAAATCATAAAAAACTGCTCACGTAATCGTGCTTATATATATTTCAGACTGAAATATTTAAAACTTTATTTTGCAGTTTCCACCAAAATTGAAGGTGACTTGAATTTACTGAAATAGGAAAGTGACCTTTCATAAATTTTTTCAGCTCGTCAGGTAGGTTCACAAAAATTTTCCTTCCATATAATTTTTTTTTTTTTTCCCTTTCCTCTTTTCTCTTTCCTTCCTTGTTGAAAATTTCTTTGCAAACGTTTCTATAACCAGCATCCATATATCACCATGCCTGTTTCCCAGATTTCGAAGAAGAGAAAGATCGTCGCTGACGGTGTTTTCTACGCTGAACTTAACGAGTTCTTCACCCGTGAGCTCTCCGAGGAGGGATACTCTGGTGTTGAGGTCAGACTCACCTCTACCAAGACCGAGATTGTCGTCAGAGCCACCAACACCCAGCAGGTTCTTGGTGAGAACGGTCGCCGCATCCGTGAGCTGACCTCCCTCGTCCGCAAGCGTTTCAACCTTAAGGAGGACTCCGTCCTCATCTACGCTGAGCGTGTCCAGCAGCGTGGTCTCTCCGCTGTTGCTCAGTGCGAGTCCCTCAAGTTCAAGCTTCTTAACAACCTTGCCATCAGAAGAGCTGCTTACGGTGTTGTCCGTTACGTTATGGAGTCTGGCGCTAAGGGTGTCGAGGTCGTTGTCTCTGGTAAGCTCAGAGCTGCCCGTGCCAAGTCCATGAAGTTCTCCCAGGGTTTCATGATCCACTCTGGTCAGCCCGTCAGAGACTTCATTGACACTGCCACCAGACACGTCCAGCTTAAGCAGGGTATGCTCGGTGTTAAGGTCAAGATTATGCGCGACCCTTCTGCTGGTGCCAAGGTTGGTACCCCCAAGTCTTCCCTCCCTGACCACGTTATCATTCACCCCGCCAAGGAGGACCAGGTTGCTGCTGAGCCTAGCGTCATCAAGTACATCAAGGATGAGGTTGAGGAGGAGGCTCAGGCTGAGGCTCCCGTTTCTGCTTAAATAACATCAACTTTGTGTTAATTTATTTTTGTTAATTTGGGAATTATTTTTTTTTGTCAATTGTAGAAGGAATCAGTGTACATATTGTAGATCCTAGAACTTGGATAGTAACAAGAGAAATGAGCTGAAGTTGAGATGGTAGATTGGGTCGCTGGGCTGATTGTGTAAGTTGTCTATTGATGGGCCCAGAGAAATATCATATACCTACTAATTAGTGCCGCAATACTTTGGTTTATGACGATGATTCTGTGTTTGTGTATTCAGATGGTCCCTGACTAGATGGAAACATCACCCTGAACTTTCACTCAACTGAAAAATCATAGTATATTTACTATCGATCATTCTTCTGCAAGCAAGCGTAAACTACGGAATCCTACAGTAAATCCAAGTCTGATATTGACATTGGTGCTGCAGAAAGGGCAATCAAGTCCCAAGTTATAAAGCCTCCAAAGGCTCAGCAGCAATTTCTCTTTATGAAAAATTCAAACCTCCCAACCCAAAGCACCAAACAACCAGGTATCGTGATTTCCAGCGTGGTATATCTTGGTTCCTTTCATTATTACACTAGAACAAACGACCTACAGATAATAAAAATGGTGGTAAGTGGCAACTATTTTTTTCTTTCAATTTGTTTTTTTTTTTTTTTCTTTTATGGTTACGATTCTTTTGTTTTGTGAATAATAGGGATGACGTGCTAACAATGTAATTGACAGGCCTTACCAAGGAAAGCAAAGATGGTGAGTACAAATGATTAAGAGCGCGAGCAAGCGCGATGTCGAATATTGAACACAAGGATCTAGTGATCTTTAAGATTGGATCTTTTTGTTGGGTTTACTTTTCCACTGAGAGACGCGTGCGCGTGTATACAGGACGCACCCGCGCAAAAGCGTATCTGTGTGTGTGTTTGCTCGCTGCGCGAACTGATTTCTATGAAGATAAGACTGTACTAACGCATTGTGATTACCAGAGTGATTTGATTCACTACCGGCTGCGGGTTGTAACCAGCGACGGGCGCCAGCTGACGGGTCAGCTTTTGGCATTTGACAAAGTACGTGATTATTCTTTTTTACTATCCATTCAGCAGCCGGTCTAGCATCTATATGCAATTAAAACAGCATAATATCGGATATCTTGAAACTGGCTGTCTTTTTTTTTTATTTTTTATTCTGAGCAAGAATACTAACGCAATCTAATAACCTACAGTTTATGAATCTCGTGCTGGCAGATACTGAGGAATTCCGCGCCAAAAAGAAGCAGCCTACAAAGGAAGTGAAGCGTAGTATTGGACTAGTAATCCTGCGTGGTGAAACAATTGTTTCCGTTAGTGTTGAGGCCCCGCCACCCTCAAGCGACATTCGCCCTGCCGCCGCCGCCGCAGCGGCTGCTGCCTCGGGCCCCAGTGCGTCGCAAGCAAGACCGATCACGCGCGCCCCGTTGTCAGCGCCCGTGCGGTCTGTTGGCGGCGGCGGTGCTGGCGGACCCCCGCCCCCGGCCTTTTTTGGTGGTGCCGCGGGCGGACCCCCGCCTGGCTTCCGGCCTCCTCCTGGCTTTGGTGGCAGCAAATAAAGTGGAAATTAACTCCCTCGCCTCTTTTCAATTGGATTAAAAAAAAAAACACTACCTCTGGCGAATTTCTTGCACCTTTTTGCCCTTTTTTTTTATTTTATTTTTTTTTTGTTTCTTGTTTGTTGCTGGTTGTTGGACCAAAGGGAAGACGCGCAGTTTGTGTGTCCTTGTAAAGCGAGCTAGCCGTATATCTCCTGGCCTGTATAACTGTTGATATTTATATTGTTGTACAGCTCTCCACCTCTTCCCTTTTTTTTTAAAAAAAACCGACAATGGATATATGGCTAGTGGTGTGTCTTGAACTCTTCGCTCGACGAGAAGAGAAAATGTAATAATAATTTATTTTATTTTAATTTTTTTGGTTCTTCTATTCAATACTATCTTGTTGTCGTTTTTTTGTGGGTTGCAACGAACTTGTAATTTTATCAGCGTTGGCTCAAAAGCAAACTCACAAAAACGTATTTCCAAAAAAAAAAAAAAAGTGTATAATAATCTATACACTGCTCGTCATACTCTGAGTAAGCTGTTTCAGCTTCGCACAAGCCATCGCGGCTTTGGAAATTATTTCAACAAGAGGTTCATAACCGAGAGAAGTCACCACTACTGTGGCTAACTGGAAACAGTTGAACACATTTTTTTTTTTTTAGAGATTGTACAATACATCCTACGGAGCGCAACTGCTTGAGAAAAGTTTCCCCGGAACTCGATCTCCATGTCCTTCTTAATACCAAGAAGGGGCTTAGTGCGGTGGTCAAGTTCTTAGACTTCTTAACCACAACTTTCTTTGTGGCTGATGGGTTCGCTTGATTAAAACAAGTTTGTTGAGGCTTTTGCTGTGTTGTCAATCTCTACCAGGTGTTTATGTATCTCAGATTTTCCTCAACCCATGAAACTTTAACAATTCGGCGCCATATAATGTCCGAAACACCCCTTTACACACGCCCTGAAAGCGGTTACCTTAGTCAATCTCATTGAGATGAGTGTTAGAGCTAAATGGCTTTTTTTTTTGTAACTTCTAGATGATATTTGGTACAATAAACAGTTTTTTTTTTTTATCTTTCTAATCTGTAGTAATCTATATATACTGGATTTTAATAGTTTAGAATAATATAAGCTTGTTATTCAAAAATCACTACTGAATTTTTTTTCAACAAATTTGAGACCGTAAGGTTTTAAAAAAATTAAGATTATTATAGATGAGAATGCGATATCCAAGTTCAAGAAAATAAAATAAGTCTATCAATAAAAAGAAAGAAGAAAGATATTCAAAAAAAGACAACCAAAAAAAAAAAAAAACAGCAATGGACAGCAACAGCATATATACCAACAACTGCTTTTAGATTTTCCGGTTGTTGTTCACATTGTTCATGTGTAGCCACTCCTTAAAATTGTCTGATCCAATAAACGTTTTGTAAATAGTCTGCTTGTGAAGATCAGCTGTCTGTTTTTGAAACCGTTTGACACGACTTTCATGTAACCCGGGGAGAAGGGTAACCACAGGCGCAATATCCTTTTCTGCAAAACCATCGGTGGTTTCGTCATCATCGTTAGCTGCAGTCTCTTCATCCTCCTCGTTGATCTGCTTGGCGGTTGATAGCGGCGGGTTAACATGCTTGCCAGAGAATTTGCGCGAGGAGGTGCGCCGGGGCGCGGGGGGCTGAAGAGGTAAAGCTGGCGGTGAGGTATAATGAAAAATCTCTTCATCCGTGTGCATGCAGTCATTGTTATTCGACATAAAGCCAGACTTTTCGCTCATCGTGCCATTTCCGTCGGTTAGACTAGTCTCCCTACCGTTAAACTTGAGACCAAGACTAGAAAGAGACAACATTGACGAGCGGCTATTGCCACGCTCAAGATCTACACTGGCCCGCATCGATGGACCAGCAGAAGCAGCCAAAGCAGTCGCTGCACCAGGCAGCGACGTGGTCGAACCAGTTACCAGTGACTTACGAGACAAATTACGCAGGAGACTCACCGTGTTGGCTGACGCATTGCGCGCACTTGTTGCATTATTATCAACGATAATAGCCGTCGTTGCCGTTGCAATCGTTGTGCCTGTCGTAGCGGCAGTTGTGGCAGTGCGAAACTGGTCCTGCGATGATATAGGATACAATAGCCCCGATGGCTTAACCACGCTCGTAGACACAGTGGGGTTGCTGGTCACACTAACGGCAGGTTCTATTGACGACCAGCTGTTTCGCTGATTGCCGCCGTTAGATGTCACTGCTACTAGGCCTGGTGTACCTAGCGAGCGTCTCCGCCGAAATGTGCTATTAGTTCTTGACACCTTGAGACTTTCTCTACGCTTAGGTGAGCTGGTTGGCGAGGAAAGGTCGCGCATGAACTCGTCCTGTGCAAAAGAAAGAGTAGTTTCTTCCGCATTGTCCTCCTCTTCTACCGGATCTAAATAGCAAGAAAGCGGTCCCAAAAATCTTGCCGTAAGAGTGGCAAAATGAAAACGAATTGCAAAGTCAACGCTTTTCTCGGGACCTACAGCATTGTTTGGCGCCGACCGAACTTGGTTGATAAGCCGTGTCAGATTTGAAATGAACTTGGGGTCAGGATAGAGTAATCGGGTTTTAAGAATTACACGGCGCGCATTGCGCATCAAATTCTTGATTTTGGCCTCTTCCTCACGGTTGACCTGTTCAGTTTCAAACTCACTGATATTGCTTTGAGCGCGCTTGTGAGTTTTAGTTATGTTGGCACCAAACGCGCTAAAAGATGTAGGCAGTTTTGCAAAAGTAGACGTTATGGGCTTAGATATTCCGGTCTTGTCAATGTGTCGCCGATGCATCTTGTCATTATTAAAGCCAAAGCCGGAGATATAACGAGAAAATAGGCGACTAGTCCAAGACGTGTTGGCTTGTGACGGGCGGTTAGTAAGAGAAGACGTCACAGCAGGTGGACTGTCCATAACCACATCTGCCTTTTCCATCGAAGAGAACGGTGTGGTGGTCATGGTGTTGACGCTCTGGCTCTGGCGCAGCAGGCTCTGGCGTCGGAGCACGCCTACTCCATTGTGGAAGGTGCGGTAGTACTGGAAGGGAGCTGACATGAGTGCCTTTTTGGCACTGTTAGAGAGATTCTCTGGCGGCGACAAGACAAAGAGCAGCGTGTCATTATTTGCAATTCCCTTCACCAAAAACGGATTTGTAACACCAATGATTCCAGAGTCCATATCACTTGGACACGTGTGAATTGTCACATATTCTCTAATGCGGCCGGCGTAGGGAATTGGTCTTATCAGATCAACCAGAAGTGAGATGAAGGACGAGGACAGATGAGGAGAGCTGGAGTAAACCACAATAGGCTTTGCTAACAGCATGTACTCGTAAAGTATATACAAGTCAGAGATGTCCGAAACAAAATTGACAAGGTAGTCCCAGTTTGCCGAGGGTTCGGTGGCTGTTATTACGGGCGCATTGTGTTGAGTGTAAAGCTTTGGATCGCAGGAAAAGTTGGTAAGATCTGAGGTCGAGACCGAGTGCTTGGCAAGGCTTTTGACGTTGTGCGAGTGGAAATTGACGCTTTTGGTGTCGAGATCAACAGTTCCTAAAAGGGGCATCGAGTCGTATAGGGGTATTGATAAGTTAATGATGGTACCTAGAAATCCCAGTTCCAAAGTAGAGTTGGGATCTGGATCCGGCCATTGCGAAATGTTGGAGATGGCAGTGTGGATTATTGGCAGCTTTTCGTCAAGCAGGCTGTTGGCCGACGTGGAGTGAGCGAGTTTTCGCTTGCGAATGGAGGCATCGTCGTCTTCAATAAAGCCGTCGCGGTCATGTATCTTGCGGCGTATCTGGCTGTAAATCATGTCGTTTTCCTCCTCAACGCTGCTGTTAAATTCACGGTTGTGGTCGACAATGTCAACCATTAGCTGCAGACATGCATTAAATAGTTGAGGGTAGTCCAGGCGCGAGATAATAACGAGAGACTCTTGAATGTATCCCCGGGATGAACTTCGGGAGCGCTGCTGGGAAAAGAGTGCATAGCCGTGCAAAACGGTGTCTGGGAACGTTGAAGACTGAAAACGAAAAGAGTGAAATTGGGACTTGGACTCCTTGCTAGACGACCGTTCTGGAAGTGATGAGAAACACATGGTTTGAAAGTCCTCCTCCGTGAACTGAATGGCAGGTTGTATGATTTTGAGGTCAGGGCCTATCTCAACATCGAATTGCACAACCATGATACAGACCATCCAACGCGAAAGGGCCTCGATAAGATCGGAGCTAAGGTTCTGGTTGTGGCTAGAGGACTCCATCATGAGCTCGTGGATTTTGTACGACGAGAGGAAAGACGACGGGATGCGCTGCTTCTTTGGGGGTGGGGGTTGGATAGCAGGGGGGGACATTTGAGTGGATTGAACCGACAGGCGACTGGAGATGGACGTGCTAGAAGGCTTTATCGGGGACGGGGGCTTGGACGATACGTCATCAAACCAGTTAATGCTGCCGTTGTTGAAATCGGTCAGCGGTAATTGATTGAACGACATGGACAGGCAATAGTGGAGACACTTGAAAGAAAAGGCTGGCAAAGAATCTTGAAGAAGGATGGTGCACTGACATCTGTGAGGTCAAGAGGATTATCTTTTAGCAAACGGATTAAAAAAAAAAAATAACAAAATAAAATAAATTAAAATAAAATAAAAAAAAAATAGGCCAAAATGTTAAAATCAACAAAGCGAGCACAAAAAATTTAAGGGGGATTTCCGTTAAGCCCAAAGTTTTAAGGGACGTTTTAAGGTGAACTAAAAAAAAAAAAAATTTAAATAAATAAGGAGAAGTACATCAGTAGCTACTCGCATAAAAGGTATTAACTACAATTTCAAATTTCGTACAAAGGTTTCGAGTGTGTACAGGATGCAATAAGTAGTGGCTTTTACATGGCAACGTGTTGGTAGTTGTTGTTGACTTGTTGAATCGGGCACTTTTTTTTTTTTGCTGGGGTTTGTACTCCCCTTTTCGTATGCCGACGCGTTGTTATGTGTGCGATCCGTGACACTGTGGGCGGCCCGCATGTACTTCTTGAACGCGGAAAAAAAAAAAAAAAAAGGGGGGTGAGCAAAAAATATATAAGGATCACTGTAAAACACGCGTATGGCGCGGCATTGGCACTTTTATGCCAATTGTGTATAGCAGGTAAGCAAGCTGATTGGTTAGTTGCTTATCGCGACAAGGGATCAATGGAGGTTTTACCAGGGGAGGAAGGCAGGTGTTGTTCAGCTTAGAAAAATCAGAGAGAGACTACTGCACACAGGCATCTCCTGCGTAAATTACAGTCTAGTCGGGCCTTTTAAAGATAGCGACGCAAGGGGGGTAAGGGAACTTGTGACATGGGACTTGAGTATGAATCTTTTATAGAATGAGAAGGGGATGAAGGGTTGTGTGTGGGGCACTGGGTACTAAAGTAGTGGCGGAATGGGTGTGAAGACCACAGACAACTTGTTGTATCTTACAAAGCGTTTGTGGTGGTGTAATTTTTCACTTTTCTTTTTTTTTTGTTAATGCATTGAGTTTTTTTTTAATGGCGTTGTTGTTTCAATTTGTTGCAGTGATGGGAGATGTCGTGTGCACGGGGGGGTTTTTTTTTTGACCACGTCAAAGAGTTTTAAGGGCAAGAATCTACGCTGCGATGCCAACGGTTATCGGGCCCTTTTGATAATGCCAGAACAGTATGTAAATATATATAATTAATGCATCTTATAAACCCATAATAATATATATACCGTCCATTTCTTCTTTCATATCTTATTACCATCTGTCTTGATATCAACAGCTGAATAAAACACTGCATCTATCAGTCTTGTTTTTTTTGTTTTTTTTCCCCCTCCACAGTGTCAACCAGGAGAGAAACGCGCTCTGGCACCGAACCTACAACCGTAGTCGGTCTACTTTCCAGTTCTACCTTAGCATAGACAAGATGACCAAAATAAATTAATAATGATTATAATAATAATTTAATAATTAATTAATAAAAAATAAAAAAAATAAAAACGCGACTTGTTGAACGTGTTTTCTCCACCATGTTGCGGATCCAAATGCGCCATACCGACCTCTTGTCTCTTGTGGCTGCTGCTGCTGCTGTAAGAGCCCTTCTCCTGAATCCTCTTTGACGGTCCATGCCGGGCACATACGTAATAGTCCCCTCCTCTACCGTCCGCAAAACACTTTGTAGGTTTTTGCTTTTATTTCTATTACTTTTTCATCATTTTAATGGGGGGACACCCAAACCGGCATGTCTACTGCACCCCGTTATATGCCAGCAGCGTGGTTCTAGCGTGCAATTCGACTACACGGCTGCTGCCCTAAAAATAAGATTTGGTTTTGTTGTTCTTCTTTTTATTGTTGTCTAAAGAGTTGTATTTAAATCCTCCAGTTTCCTTGTTTTTATTTAATTTTATTTTTTTACGTTTCCCTTTCCTCTTCTCCTTTCCCTCTCTCCTCATCACCATCCAAGCAATTGCCATCTTCTCCACTCTGCTATCATCAAGATCTTCCTCTAACTAGGAACTGCCATTCTTAACCGCCTTTTCTCCCGCATCTCGCCTGCCCTATCTCCATCAACAATGTCTGAAACTGTTGTCGCTGCTTCACCCACCGTCCCCACTACCGCAGCCCCCACACAGCCTGCCCAGTCTTCTGCTGTTGAGGATGCTCGTAGAATCTACTTGGGAAATCTCCCTCGTTCAGTCAAACCTGAAGATATCACCACTTTTTTAAAGGATTATACTGTGTATGTATTCAACAATTGGTCATTATAGCATTGTCTAACCTTAGCTTGTAGTGAGAATGTTTCCATTCCCAAGTCGCGCTTTCACCGTCCGCGAAAGATCTTTGCCTTTGTTGATCTCGCGTCTGCAGCCGAGGCCCAGAAGGCTCTGGAAACCTTGAATGAGAATGTTTTGCAAGATCGCAAGGTGTCTGTTAAACTAGCCAACCCAATCATTCCAAAAGAAAATTCTGATAAGAAGGTATGTGTTGAAACTGTTTAATTTATCATGTGTTGTGTCTAACTACTTTTTGCCCCACCTTAGCCCAAATCTGAGACTAAGGAAATTTCCAAGGAGGTTTCCAAACAAGCGTCTAAGGAAGCTTCTAAGGAAGTTTCTAAAGAAACTTCTAAAGATTCCAAGGAAAAGGGCAAACCAGAAGTGTCTGCGGACTCTACCAAGGAAAACGAGTCGGTTGAACAATTAAAGAAGAAGAGCAAGTCGAAGAGTAACCGCCCCCGCTTTAAACGTGAGCGTGGCCCTGATGACATTTCGCCTGCCGATTCAATCTTTATCAGCAATATTTCTTCCCGAACCTCAAAGGAAGACTTGGCCGAGTTTCTTAAGGACCTCAAGCCTGAATGGACTCATATTTCATTCAAGCGCGTTTTTAAGGAAGGCCGTTCCTTCCTTCAGTTCTTTGGTTTTGCCAAGTTTAAGGACACGGAAACGCAACAAAAGGCAATTGCTGAGTTTAATGGTAAGAAACTCGGCAATCGCACTGTCTATGTGTCGGTTGTTTTGGGAAAAAAGAAGGAATCTGATGTTTCTAGCAAAACGGAGGAATCAAAAGCTGGCGATAACTCCAAGGAGACCAAGCCTCCTAAGTCGCCGAAAGGAACTAAGGAAACCAAGACCTCTGTTCCTACTTCTGCTCCTGCTAAGGCCTCTTCTACTGCCCCTGTTGCTGCTCCGGCTGCTGCTCCGGCTGCTGCTCCGGCTGCTGCTCCGGCTACTGCTCCGGCTACTGCTCCGGCTACTGCTGCTCCGGCTGTCGCTCCTGCTCCCGTCTCCACTCCCGCTACCGTGAGTGTTGCCTCAACCACTCAATCTTAAATATACATGACTATGTAAAATATGCATTAATAGCAGTAATGAATGAATTTTTTTTTTAAATGTGTTTTTTTATAATTTGAGACTAGAGAGATATTACAGAATTGGCTAACTAGACTTTACTTGCTAAAATTCTTGATGAAGCTATAGTAGAAGACTACCGATTCGCGGTGAACCTCAAATGGCAAATTCTCGTTGACGGTATGAATGTTGCCCATACGGATATCAGTGACACGTGTAGGCGAGAACCGGTAAATGTTTTTGGTGAGCGGCCAGTAATGCTTGGTATCAGTGTTGGCGGTCATAAGACTAGGCGCAATAATGATGGGCTTTTTCTTCTTTTTAGCATCCATGGAGTCCTCCTGCTGTTGCTGGCTCTTATCAGCAGGAGGGTTCAAGGGATCAATAACGGGGCCAGCAAAATTCTCAAACACTTCACGGATCGTCCCTGCCAACGTCTCCCAGGTAGCACCAGTCACGGGAGAAATTGGCGCGGGCTCGATAAAGGAGGCATAATTCTCAATAATAAATTCGCCACGCTCAGTAGCCGGCAAAATCTGGACAACGTTAGGATCCCCAGAAGTAGTATCGGATTGCTTGGAAGTGGCATTGACCTTGAGCCCCAAACCATACTTTTCAGCAATAGTCTTGACGTTACCTACAAGCTTTTCGCGCGTTTCAGTTACAGATGAGTCAACCGAAACGCGGAAATTGACTGCCAAAACAACCTCTTCGGGTAGTGCATTAATTTTAAGTCCACCGGAAACAAGATCAAGCGCCTGTGAAGTTTGGATATTGTAGCGGGTGAGGCGGTCAGCACTAATGGCCCGCTGCACGACCCGATTGGCAACAGAGTTATGGCCGGCTTTGAGAATGGCGGCACGGAAGGCAGGGTCAAGCTCATCTGAATGCACCGCCAAACACTGGAGAAATTGGTAATAGGGGTTGTGCACAGAAAGTACGGGCTCAAATGGGTTATTTTCAATCAAAGTGGAAAGATCACCAATGATTCCAATGCTGGTATGGTCAGGGGGGATTGACGAGTGACCACCGGGCGTATTAAGCGTGACTTTGGCATCAAAGTAACCCTTTTCACCAATGCCAGGCACAGCAAGCTGCACGCCATGGGACTCAAAGATACCTTGGCCACCCTCGTCAACAAGAACCTCGATGGAGTCCGGGCCCCAGACACTCTGCAGGTGCTTGGTGATCTCGCCGGCACCGCGGTATCCACTGACCTCCTCATCAAAGCCAAAAGCCACCACAAGCGTGCGGCGAGGAGTATATTCGGGCTCACGGGTAATAATGATTTCAATTGCCTCGAGGATTCCCACCAGTGAATTCTTGTCATCAGAGACACCGCGGCCCCAGATCGTGGTGCCATCAAAGTACGCGTCGTAGGGGTCATGATCCCACTGACCACGAGTAGAGGGCAACACGGGCACAACGTCCTGGTGTGCAGCCAGCAACGAAGGTTTGAGTCTGCTATCAGTGCCATGCCAAGTGTAAACAAGTCCATGGGTATTGACATTGACAAAGTCAAGCTGCTCGTGGACTTTGGGGAAAGTGCTTTTAAGGTACTCTTCAAGTTTGAAAAATACATCCCAGCGAGCATCCTCTCCCACGGGGCCAAGGTTATCAAATGATTCAGTTGGGATATTAACGGCCCCAATAAGCGCAGCCACAGAGAAGTTGGTAAATTCAGGTGTACGGAAGTACGCATAATTATCATCAGAGGCAGCAATCGGCGTAACCAATGGGCAAATATCCTTGGTAAGAGCTTTGAACTTGCGCGGGCAGGGGCGGCCTAACCCCGCGGCGGCGCTAAACCCGTGTAGGTTTGAACCAAAGGGGATAGAAGGCGATGATAAAGGAAAAGTAGCAGTGTTGGCGACTGAGAGGGACGCGCGGGGGGCCGTGTAGATGGGGAAAAGGAAAAAAGTCGTGAGCACAAAGCAAAGCAATGGAAAGAGGGCAATACGACGACGACTGCGTTTGGTGGTGTCAGCAGAAGCGCCATTTTCAATGTCGCAAAAGTCGTTGTTGTTGGCCTGTTCAGACTCACGGTAAGACGGGAGCAGGCCCTGTTTTTCTACGTCGGACATGTCTGCAGGGAAGGATAGATAAGATAAGGATTGGCTTGAAAGAAAAAGAAGAAAACCAATTTAATGAAAAAAAAAAAAAAAAAAAAAATATATTAGAATGACGGTATTTTTATATATATATAATATCGGCGTTGGAGAGACAGACGGCACTGGGAGAGAAAATGATGATGAAAGTTTTAGGCGGGATTTGCGATAATGGTGGACAGTTCGGAATTGGCAACGGGAAGTTATTACCAATGATTAAGAAACTCAAGATTCTAGCAAAGTATACTGGGTGCCATATGCGTTCCTATGGTTCTTGATTAGCCTCCCAATGCCCGTTGGGATTAGAACAATAAATGAAGTCACCTTCACGTGATAACAAAAAATTGCTAAAAAAGAATTGATTGATTCGACCCAGGATCGAACTGGGGACGTTCTGCGTGTTAAGCAGATGCCATGACCAACTAGACCATCGAACCAACTTTTTATTTAAAAATTGTACTTGTTTATGACTAAATATTTAGGCTTAATCCGGAATTATCATTGGTTTCTATCCGGCGCGAGTTTTTCCGGCATTCACCAATTGACCCGCAGCAACCAAACTCAATTGGCTTCCACAGTCGGACAGTACCATGTCCACTGACATAATTTATCCTTATGTGAGCCCCTAAATGATCCCGAAAGAGAATGATTTTAAAAGAAACATCAGCAGAGGCCAAGTGAGACCCGTTTGAAAATTTGTTTGTGGGTTTCAATGCTTAATGAAAGTGATGGTGATGTCAGAGCTACCTTTTGACACTTGTTTTTTATTTCTTTTTTTTTTTTCTGCTTTTGAAAAATCATGGAAATCAGCAGATGCACAAAAAACACGACATGCTTGAACAATAAACGGATAATTTCTCTTTTCTAACTGATTCCATGTGCCTGCCCCTCCGTTGTTTTGATGATTCTTTTCTAATTGCAAAATAAAAAAAAATAAAAAATGAAATAAAATAAAAAACTATATAAACCAGACCGATTCCCTCTAATTCCTATCTTCTTCTTCTTCTTCTTTCCTCCTCATCACTCTCCAGTGTCTCTCACACCCTCTCTACCACTACAACTACTTTTCTCTTCTACATTCATAATCTATCACAATGGTCAAGGTCGGAATTAACGGTTTCGGAAGAATTGGACGTATTGTCCTCAGAAACGCCCTCAAGAACCCCGATGTCGAGGTTGTTGCTGTCAATGATCCTTTCATTACCACTGACTACGCCGCCTACATGTTCAAGTACGATTCCACCCACGGCAAGTACAATGGTGAGGTCACCGCTGAGGAGGGTGCTCTCATTATTGATGGCAAGCATATCAAGGTCTTTGGTGAGAAGGACCCCGCCAACATTCCTTGGGGTTCTGTTGAAGCCGACTACGTTGTCGAGTCCACCGGTGTTTTCACCACCACTGAGAAGGCTTCTGCGCACTTGAAGGGTGGTGCCAAGAAGGTCGTCATTTCTGCCCCCTCTGCTGACGCTCCCATGTTTGTCGTTGGTGTCAATCACGAGAACTACACCTCTGATCTTGAGGTTATCTCCAACGCTTCTTGCACTACCAACTGTTTGGCTCCCCTTGCCAAGGTTATCAACGACAAGTTTGGTATTGTTGAGGGTCTCATGACCACTGTCCACTCCATCACTGCTACCCAGAAGACTGTCGATGGTCCTTCCCACAAGGACTGGAGAGGTGGCCGTACTGCCTCTGGCAACATTATCCCCTCTTCCACTGGTGCTGCCAAGGCCGTTGGCAAGGTCATCCCCGAGCTTAACGGTAAGCTTACTGGTCTTTCTCTTCGTGTCCCCACTGTCGACGTTTCGGTTGTTGATCTGACCGTTCGTCTTGAGAAGGGTGCCACTTATGATGAGATCAAGCAGGTCATCAAGGAGGCCTCTGAGGGTCCCCTCAAGGGCGTTCTTGGTTACACTGAGGACTCTGTTGTCTCCACTGACTTTATTGGTGATTCTCACTCTTCTATCTTTGATGCCTCTGCCGGTATCCTTTTGAACGAGAACTTTGTCAAGCTCATTTCTTGGTACGACAATGAATACGGCTACTCTGCCCGTGTTATTGACTTGCTGGTCTACATTGCCGGCGTTGATGCTGAGAACTAAGATTTCTAACGAATTATGAATGTACAATGATATATAATGAATCAATAATATTTTTTGATTAATGTTGATGACATGTCTGCAGATAACTAAACTGATGCAATTGTAAACAAGTCAAAGCAAAAGTTTAAATCAATAAAATACTTCACATTTAAGACATAGCTTTTGTTTAAAATCATAAGTGTTTTGTCAAAACAGACTTGTCTTTTACCTTTCTTTTATTTTTCCATCTTATTATTATGGTTGCTGATTCCTATACACATACCCCAAAATGCTGAAATTAATAATTTTTTTTTTTTCACTTCCGCCAAGTTCTCGCAATCATCGAGATTCCAACATCATCAACTAATACATACACACACCCGCGACCATGATCCAGCTGCTGCCTCGAGCTCATATGACGCTGGGCCTGCGTGCTGTGAATAGCACCCGCCTACTTCCCCTTGCATTTGCTTCCTGCTGTCGGCGGGACTTTACGGTCTCTTCTCGCCAGTTGGCGCCGCCGCCCAAAATCACATCAACCACCAAAGTCGTGGATATCTCTAATCACCCAATTATTAAAAAATTACCACCATTTTTACACCCTTATTTTGCCAATTTCCTAAATTTCCCCGTGTCTCATTTGACCTCCTTTTTGGTGTTACATGAACTTACCGCCGTGGTACCATTATTTGGACTTTGGTCACTGTTCACGCATTTGGACTGGCCCGCCGCCAGCGCCATTACGGAGTTGTTGCCGCCAGCATTGGTGCAAAGTGGCGAGAAGTATATTGATGCCATGGCTACGCGGAATGCCTGGACGGACCTTGCGGCTGATAACATTTTGCGCGGGGCGTTGGCCTACGCGGTGGTCAAGGTGCTCATGCCGGTCCGCGCTTTGCTCTCGGTGCTGGCCACGCCGTGGTTTGCGGAGCGCGTGGTCATCCCCGTCACGCGCTTGCTCAACCGCCGCAAGGGTGCTGCTGATTCCAACCAGGCTAAGGACGTCACCGTGGCTGAACAGTTACAGCATCAACAAAATCAGTCCAAGCCCGAAAAGAGGGATAATTACATCTCGGTTAATGCTGATCCCAAGGGTCAGGTTTGGAATCAGGATATTCCATCAGAGTTGCCGCAATTTAAACAAAAGACCTCTGATCCTAACAAGCCGTCTTTGTAACCATATTGATTCCTTTTCTTTTTGTATTTCTCTTTTTTCTTCTTTTCCATCAATATCATTGGTAAAACCGGGCAAGTTTGTATACTTTAGTAATGATTATACATGTACATATCCTATGCTTTTTTTTTTTTTTTTTTTTTTTTTTTTTTTTTTTTTTTTTTTTATTTTTTTTTTTTTTTATTTTTTTTTTTTTTTTTTTTTTTTTTTTTTTTTTTTTTTTTTTTTTTTTTTTTTT
>JAKUCA010000307.1:0-17640 GCA_030567025.1 Geotrichum europaeum
AATAATAATAATAATAATAATAATAATAATAATAATAATAATAATAATACATATAACATCATTAGAAGGACCCACTTGTCCTGAGATTAAAAACAAAAAGAAAAAAAAAAAAAAAAAAAAAAAAAAAAAAAAGTAAAAAAAATAAAAAAAATAAAAAAAAAAAAAGTAAGTGAAAAATTCCATATTCTTTAAATAAAGACCGTTGTTTACAATTCTTCGCTATCGAAGGTGGTAGCAGCACTGCTTTGAAGCTCCAACTTATTATTGCCGGTGAAGTTGGCGCTGCTAGGACTGCCAGCGCTGCTAGTGCTGCTGGTGGCCGTGATAGACAAGAAGCTTGAGTCCTGGTGTACCATGGGCGGGCGTTGGGGTCCAATGGTTTCGTCAATTGAAGTGCCAATACCATAGCCCTTGGGCATGCCTTCAGATGCCGTGGGCCCCAGAGCAAGATTGCGCAGCTGGTTGACTGAATGCACGCACTTGTTGATCGTCTGAACGAGCAGGGCAGGCTTAAGAGGCTTGGATAGGTACTCGTCCATCTGCGCCTGCATGCAACGCTCACGGTCTCCAAGCATTGCGTGCGCTGTCAGTGCAACAATGGGCGTGCGCGTGCGAATTGTAATGTTCTGTTTTTCCCACTCGCGGATTCGCGCGGTTGCCTCAAATCCACCCATAACGGGCATCTGCACATCCATTAAAACAACGTCATAGCGCTTGCGCTTGACAGCCTCGAATGCCTCCAAACCGTTTTCAACAACCTCAACCTTGTGCTTGTATTTTTCGAGAATTCGAACAGCCAGCTTCTGATTCACAATATTGTCCTCAGCGAGAAGAATGTGGAACTTCTTGGCACCGTCCGAGTTCAATGGTGCTGCACGACTTTCTAGAGCCGGTCGGAGAACATTACCAATATCATTAACAGAGCACGGGGTGTTACCGTAAGATGTGATACCCAGATCAAGGCAAAGCTTAAGGTTAACTTGTGGGATACAAGGGTTTAGTAAAACCAAGGGGATGTACTTGAGATGATTCAAAGTTCTCAATTTGGTGGCAATCTCAAGGGTGTCAACAATGATAGTGTCAAACTTGGGGCCAGTGCGATCTTCTGGAAGAGGCGCTTCTTCCACAGAATTGACGACCCAAGCGTTTAAGTATAATCGGGACATATTTTGCACAAGCTGTTCAGTCACCCATTTCTCGTGAACCGTGTCAATAAATAACACAAAATGGTTTCTGAACGGAGCAATGCTTTCAAGAAGTTGAGTCAGGCCAGCGTCGGCAGGTTGCACCGCAAGAGTAAAGTAGAACTGCGAGCCTTTGCCATACTCCGACTTGACCCAGATATCACCACCCATCAAGTTAATGAGACGCTTGGAAATAGATAAACCAAGACCTGTGCCACCAAATTTTCTGGTTGTAGAACCGTCAGCCTGACAGAAGGTATCAAAAATCACGTCGAGTTTATCCCCCTGAATGCCAATACCGGTGTCTGACACGCAAAACTCAATCATCATCTCATCAGGGCCACCACGGCTCTGGTCTTCGGCTTTGCGCACGCTGAGGGCAACTTCACCACTCTCTGTAAACTTGATTGCATTTCCCACCAAGTTTAAAATAACCTGTCTAAGACGAAAAGAATCACCAACAAGGTTATCAGGAAAGGTGTTGTCGACTTTATAAACCAAGTCAAGTGGCTTTTCGTTCGCCTTTACTGCTAAGGTCTTGAGTGCACCAAACACGGTGCCACGCAGGGAAAACGCAATTTTTTCAATGGTCATTCGGTTTGCCTCAATCTTGGAAATATCAAGAATATCATCAATAATTGTTAATAACGAGTTAGCAAGATTGTGCACAATAGAAAGCATTTCTCGCTGGTACTGCGTCAGTTCAGTATCCAACGTTAACTGCGTCATGCCGATGATACCGTTCATGGGTGTCCTGATTTCATGAGACATATTTGCCAGGAACTCTGACTTGGCGCGGTTGGCCAGCTCGGCAGCTTCACGCGCGGCGGTGTTTCTTTGAATAGATTCACGCAGATTTAACACCATCTGATTAATTTTTGTTTTAAGAGCATCCATTTCACCAGAAGCTTCGACGGTAATGAATCTAGTAAAGTCACCGTCTGTAGCAGCCGCTGTAATCTGAGCAAATGCACGCACCTGGGTTGTCAGATTTGCAGCCATGGTATTGACGTTAGTAGTGATTTCCTTCCAGAGACCATCAACATCTGAAACCTGGGCTTGCACACCTAATTTACCGTCAATACCAACATCTTTGGCCACTCTGGTAACCTCAGAGGCAAAGAGTTGCAATCGGTCAACCATTTTGTTAATAGTGGATTTGAGCGCGTACATTTCTCCCTGGGCATGAACATCAATCTTTTGTGAAAGATCACCCTGCGCAACAGCTGTTGTGACATGAGCGATAGACCGCACTTGGGTTGTCAGGTTTGACGCCATAACGTTGACATTTTCAGTTATCTCCTTCCACGCTCCCTCAACGTCCTCAACCTTGGCTTGACCACCGAGGATACCGTCAGTACCTACAGATCTAGCTAAGGTAGTGACTTCGGTGGCAAAATTTTGCAGTCGATCAACCATCTTATTGATGGTAGATTTCAAGTCCAGGATTTCACCCTTACAGTCAGCCGAGACTTTTTGTGAAAGATCACCACGAGCAACAGCCGTCGTGACATTGGCAATATTCCTGACCTGATCTGTTAGATTGCTTGCCATTGCGTTGACTAAAAATAAAAATTTGTTAGTTTAGAATGTTGTCTATCGTGTACCATGATACTATAGTACGTACCATTGTCTGTCAATTCCCGCCAAATGCCCTCTACTCCATCAATCTGTGCCTGCCCTCCAAGCATGCCCTCAACACCAGTTTCGCGCGCCACCCGAGTGACCTCAAATGCAAACGTCCGGAGCTGCAGCACCATTGAGTTAATAGTGTCCTGCAGCTCTAAAATTTCACCCTGGGCGTGGACGTTGATCTGTTTGGACAGATCGCCCTGGGCTACCGCACGGGTAACGTCAGCAATTTCTCTGACCTGGTTAGTGAGATTGGATGCCATGATGTTGACATTGTCAGTGAGCTCACGCCAGACACCGACGGTGCCCTCGCCCTCTGCTTGGCCACCAAGCGTGCCGCCCGCGACTTCGGTGGCCACTCTGGTTACCTCAGACGCAAATCGCTGTAGCTGATCCATCATAGTATTGATCGTTTCTTTAAACTTGACAATTTCTGGGTCCATTTCCTGATTGTGTACAATGACCTTTTTTGAAAGATCACCCTGGGCAACAGCAATAACAACCTCACCAATTTCTCGTAGCGCCTTTTGGAAAGCACGATTGGCATTCTGAGATTTAGTAAGCTCACGGTCCAAAAGATCTGTGTCAATAAAGCGACGCTGGTTGGGTTTTATGGAGTCAGTGATTGCCGAAATGGTCGACCGCGCAGAAGCAAGGTCATTTTCAAGCGCAAGAACTGTGGCACGTTGAATCTCTATCTCATTCTGCTGAAACTGAACCTTTTTCAGTAGTGCAGGAAGCAAGGACTTTGTGTGCGTGGCGTCCTGCTGCTTCTCATCGTCAAGGTCCGACGGCGGTGTGATGTTGAACTTGGAGAGCGTCTTTTGAAAGGTTGTGTGGTCGTTTGCGGCTATCGAGTTGAAGATTTCCTGCTGGCTCACAGCAGCATCTGGGTTCATTAGATTGGGCTCAAAGAGAGATCTAGTATTGAGCACAAGCAAATTAAGCTGGTCCACGAGCAGCGCTTTTGCAGGGGTGTTTCGGCCGGGAAAAGTCTGTGGAATTAAATCAGATATGTCATAGCTGGCTTTGGAGATACCGCCACCAAAACCCAGATCAGTTCTGTCAGAGGAGAGATGAAAGTATCGGCTGCTCCCTAGAAGGGCATCCTTGTCGAGATTCTGCTGTTGGTATAGTTGGGATGACGAGATGTATAGAGATATCCTATGAATAATTTCACTAACAGCGATAAAGGTATCGTCGTTGTTGTAGGGGCTTTCAGGCAGCCCCTCGGCCTGGACTGCGGAGAAAAGGGATGTCATTCCAAATGACTAGGATAATGAGAATGGTGATAGAGGAGGAAAAAAAGTCGAAGTGGACGAGTGTTGCAAAAAAAAAAAAGATGTATTAGAATAAAAAGAAATTGAGAGAGAAAAAAATAAATAAAATAAAATCAGAAAATAAAATAAAAATAAAATAAAAATAAAAGACCAGTGTTAAGGCATTCCGGAAATGGTAGATAATGTCTTGCACTTTTGGAATTAAGGGAGAAGAAACGGGTTAGAATTAGACCAATTTACCATTAGTTAGCATAGGCTAAACCAACAACAACCACAACATTGACCATGCTTCAATAAGGTTTACCAGAAAGGCTGGCCCAAAGTTTATTTCGGGTTAAGCGAACTTTCTTTTTGACTGCGTAGTTAGACCCATGCTGGAATATCCTTATTGGCGTATATTTCAGCCCGAGACTTGCGGCTGCGAGCGCAGGTACAAACTTTAATTGAACCAGAGGAATAAAAAATAAATTGGCAGCGTGACAGTTCTGAACTCGCGCAGAGTTAGGGGAAAAGTTTTTTTTTATTTTATTTGTTTATTTATTTATTTATTTTATTGAGTTGCAAAAGAAAGGAGAAAAAAAAAAGTGCTGGGCAATTCAATGGCGGTATATTTGTTCAATACTATGCATTTCTCTTACTGTTTGGTTGATTGCGCAGTACTGATTCAAGCAAGCCAGTCAGGGTCAGCGCAACAACAACAAAAACAAAATTTAAAAAGGACCTGACGTCATGGTGCATGGCTAGGATTAGAAACTGCTGCAACGCTCTGAAACAACAAGAAAACTTTTGAAATGAGAATTTCGCCAGGACGACTTTATTGAATGCCAATCACGCAAGTAAACAATGATACTATCAAAGATGAGCTCAGTCTTTCTAGTTTATGTGAGTCAGTCAGCTAGTTAATGGAAGTTCCGGGTGCCGTGATTATGCGTATACATGGTGGTACTCTGCCGCAATATGCTCAACAGTGTGAACTTTGAAAGAAATATAACTTGCACTGCCAGACAATATGTCAGCCGGCTGAAAATATCGAGGATTACAACTCCGAGATCTCGAGATGACAATAGCTATTCGGTTTTTTTTTTTTTTTTTTCCGTTATTTAATATGATTTTTTCAAAATTACTACAGATTAAAATATATGTCGTTTATAAAAGCATCAATATTATTGTGAGTACGTACCGGTGACACTAATAAGTCGTGGCTTTACAGAAACTTTTTTTTCTGAAAAAAAAAAATAATCATATCAATTATATAGAGACGCGAGATGTGACTAGTCTGCAGAAACAGCAAGACTGACCAAGACCTTGCTGTTTGGGAATTTGATAAGAATATCCTATCAGCGTTCGAGGCTTTCATCGACAGGGGACCTGCGCCGCTCCTCTTATGTGCATTCGGTTTTTGAAAGGGTACCTGAATATCGAGAACTGGATTTAAAAAAAAAAAAAAAAAACAAGAAAAAAAAAGTTTTCATGGTCGTTCGCAGAAATGGGTGGATGTAACTTTGCAATGTCTATGAATTGCAAAAATGATCATCTCCTACCACAAAGTTTCACATAACTAAGATTATGAATAGCTGTTGACAAGAAGAAAAAAAACTGGCTCCGAGCGTGGTTAAACCGACTACAATAGAGCAGCTGGTTTTAGCAAAAAGTTGCTACTTGGGTCGTGGCTTTTGTTAAAACAGAGCGGCACCAAGGCATTCAGGTGCCAACGTTAATTGTCCAGTGGCTGAACTGGTTCACAGGGGCCTGTAAGTTGTTACATATGATAGTCGGAGTGGAGACAAAACGGCCCTTTTGATGGACAAATGGCTACTACAAAGAACATAAAAGCTTTTAAGGTAAAAAAGTTTTGAGTCCATACGACATTTACAGTCTAGGAGCTACACTAGATTCACATCGCTAGAGCTCTTTGGGCGCTTTAACCCTAACTCGAAAAAATCAATTAGATGTAATCGAGATTCAGTTTACCATGGCGGATCAAATGAGAGCGTTGTTTGTAGCTCTTTTTACAATTCTTGGGGGTTAGGTCATACTGACAAAAGACAAAGAGACTTCATGTCATAGGAAACTTACCCGAATCCTTAATTCTATTTTCCCCCGCGCAATCCTAAAGAATTAGGTCAAGATCACAAGAGCAAAATCTGGAGGGCCAGAAGGGGGTTCATTAATAATTGTAAAAAAAAAAGTTTTAGCCCATTATGTTGGCTTACATCATTTTATTCATAGAAAACAAATGAACAAAGTAGATGTCTCTCAAAAGTATTGGAAATAGAGTTAGTGCTGTCAGCAAATGTAGGTTACTTTGACAAAAACTACATTGACCATGAACTATGACATAGGGAATGTCTCTGAGATCTTGTAAGAATTGTTCATGCAAAAAGAAAAAATGCCCTTAGATTGAAAGTCTGAGTACACTACAAATTTTTAACTAATGCAGTATCAATAATGAGCCTAGATAATATGGACTTGTACCGTTGAGGTCTTCTATCAACAAAACACGTTTTTGTCATAGGCATAATCTCATGACTTCAGTATAATTGAATTGTCAACGAGGAAAAACACTAACTGGAAAACAGAATACTGGTGATGGTGACATACTAGCAACAATCCTCATGTTTGATTTTGAAATCACGATTTTCAGGTAAGGATCTCGGTCAGACCCAACCAGTGAAATCCGTATTAACACATACAATAAAGTCAATAGGCCATAATGTAAACCTGAGATAGCACTATTTGTGATATTTTCACAAGTAGTCATTTAGTTCACGGGTTTCGATGTACCCTAGATTGATCATGACCTTGACGTTTTGACGCAAAAATAAACTCACTCGCATCTACAGCCTCCTAGAACGAAAGCAGGTTCAAACAGGAACAACATAATAACATTTATTAGTGTTGGTCAGCATTAAACCATTGATGACATGACTTGTTTTGGTGCGCTGAAATAAATTTGATTTTTCATTTTCTGATCGATTGGGGGGTTCTGACATTTTTTTTTTTTTTTTTTTTTTTGTTTTGTTTTTTGTTCACAATGTTGCCCTTTTTTTTGTTTACTTTTGCTTTTTTTTTTTTTTTTTTTTTTTTAAAAATTAAAAAGAAAAAAAAAAAAAAAACCAACCCAGTTACTCTTCTCTTTCTTCTCCTTTTCATTCCCCTTCTCCTTTCATACTACTTTAGCAACCACCTACAATCCTCCGTCTTCTTCTTTTCTCAATCCTCATCTCCATCAATGTCTTCTTCCTACGAGTCTGTTAAGGCTGCTTACGAGGCCGCTGGCCAGGGCCATGTTTTCACGTTCTGGGACACACTGAGTGCCGCTGACCAAGAGAGCCTGCTTACGCAGCTCGCCGCTATCAATCCTGCCGAGATTAGCCAGATCGCCGACACGGTAATTGTCAACCCTGCGCCCGCTGACGAGAGTGAGGCCAAGCTTGAGCCCCTTCCCGAATCCGCCACAGCGTCACTGCTTGATCAGGAGGACGAGGCCGCTGAGTGGTACAAGGCTGGTCTCGATCTGATCCGCAAGAACTCGGTTGCCGTGATCCTGCTCGCTGGCGGCCAGGGCACTCGCTTGGGATCGTCTGCTCCCAAGGGTTGCTACGATGTGGGTCTTCCGTCTCACAAGTCACTTTTCCAGCTGCAGGCTGAGCGCATTGCCAAGATCCAACAACTGGCAGGACCCAGCACTGTTGTTCCCTGGTATATCATGACCTCGGGTCCTACCCGTGGTCCCACCGAGCAATTCTTCAAGGACAATGGTTACTTTGGTCTTGATGCCGCCAACGTTGTCTTTTTCGAGCAGGGTGTTCTGCCCTGCCTTACCAAGGAAGGTAAGATCATTCTTGAGACCCCCGCCAAGGTTGCTGTGGCGCCAGATGGAAACGGTGGTATCTACAAGGCCCTTTGGAAGTCCGGTGTACTGGCTGATTTGAAGAAGCGTGGCATTGAGCATCTCCACACCTACTGCGTTGATAACTGCCTTGTCAAGGTTGCGGATCCCGTGTTCCTTGGCTGGGCACAGGCGCGCAAGCTCGACATTGGCACCAAGGTTGTGCGCAAGCGTGATGCGACTGAGTCCGTTGGTCTTATTGTCTCTAAAAACGGCCGTCCCGGCGTCATTGAGTACTCCGAAATTAGCGCTGAGCTCGCGGCCCAGGAGACGGCAGATGGTCTGCTCAAATTCCGCGCTGCCAACATTGTTAACCATTACTACTCTGCCAGCTTCCTTGATGGCATCCCCACCTGGCCCGGCACTGCGTTGCCTTACCACATTGCGCACAAGAAGATCCCCTATGTCGATCTTGCCACTGGCAACGTTGACACCAAGCCCACTTCCCCTAACGGCATCAAGCTTGAGCAATTTGTCTTTGACGTTTTTCCAACGTTGGAGTTTGGCCGCTTTGGCTCGCTTGAGGTTTACCGCTCACGCGAATTCTCGCCGCTTAAGAACGCGCCTGGCTCCAAGGAGGATGGTCCCGAGACCTCACGAGCGGACCTGCTCAAGGAGAGCACCCGTTGGCTGCAGGCCGCTGGCGCCCGCGTTGCCGCTGGTGTTGACGTCGAGGTCTCGCCCCTGACCAGTTATGGCGGCGAGGGACTTGACAAGTTTAGTGGCGTTGAGTTCTCCGAGTCGCTCATCCAGATCTAAATCAAAACCATTTAGGCATTTTTTTTATTTACATATATACTAATATAAACAAAAAATTCAAAACATGAAGACACACAAAAAAAAGGGCAGTTGCAGCCTCACTAAATCAAAACTTGTGGCATCGCCTTTGCCAAAATCATATCTAAAACCGTGAAAAACAAAACAAAAAAATTAGAATTATAAATAAATTAAAATGCGAATAGCAAAAAAAAAAAAAAGAAAAAGAGGTATACATGTGTATATACAATTTATTTTCCAACGGCACTTGACCAGAAATCCTGAAATTTTTGAGAAAGAAGTGGACTAGGGGTGTTGACGTTTGAGAACCACGGTGCCAAGTTCATGGATAAGATTTGCTTTTTGGTCTTGTTCAGCTTTCCGGTCAGCTTCAGCCCGACGGCGTTGGGCCATGACGGCAATGCGTTCGTCTCGCGTTAGCTTTGTCGTCGTCATGGTTGTGGCCCCGCTGGTGCTAAAAGTAGCGTTGGTGGTTTTGGGCAACGAAAACCGGTCGTAGGCGGTGCCCTCATGTACAATGGTGGCGCCACTTAGAGTTGTGAATTCAGATGAATGGCGGCGATGATGCGTGAGATTTGGTCCCGGGGAAAATGGTGGTAGTGGTGGTGGTGGTGGTGGCGGACACATCTGAGCTTGCTGCTGCTTCTGTTGCAACACTTGGGGCGGCTGCGGTTGGGTGACCGCGTCGGCAAAGGGCCGGTGCTCCCACAGCTCCACAATATCATCAAGCCCGGCCGACACAGCGGCAACACTGGGCAGCGGAGCACCCCTGGTGTTGGCACCAGGGTCAGCCAAAAGCTCGTCACGGAGGACTTCAAGCGTCGACTCAAGCTGGAAAAGTCGTTGCTGTAATTCATTCACCGCCCCAAGCTTGACCTGAGTCGCGCGGTCCACTGGCGACTGCAACTGCTGCTGCTGCTGCCGCACCGGTGAAAGAATGTCAAGGTCGCGTGTTTCGTTAAGTGTCACGCCGAGCGAGTCAAACAGCTCGATCAGCGAAAGCAGAGAGTCATCAACTGCCAGCCAAGTACTCCAGCTACTAACATTGGCATTATTGGGGCCGCCATTGCCGGGCTGCGCCAAAAGGCAGCAGGTATATAACCGCCGTAAAAAATGCAGTTTTTGCAGTTCTTCGCGGATCCGCCGCACGGGGGCTGCTGCTGCCTGCGCACCAAAATAGTCCGTTTTGGAAGGAACTCCCGTGATTGATCGCAGGATCTCTTCTGTTGTCATCTCGTCGTTATCATCATTAGTAGTATTAGTATTATTAGTATTATAATTGCTCAAAGTAGCATTAGTAGTATTAGTGGTGAATGAGCAGAACTCGCGCCGAATAATCGAGATATCCAGCTCGTAAATATTCAGGTACTTGTCGAGGTCAAGAAAATTGCAGGTAGGGAGCACAGCCATGATCGCCGTCAACGAGGCCGTCAGCGCAAGGTACAATACCGCGGACAGCGTCGCGCGCAGGTGCTTTCCCAGCATAAGGGCTTCTCCAATCCCGGTTCCACATAGAGAAGCCGAGGCTCCATTGGCGGCAATGAGCTCAAGTTCTTGCAATACAGCGATATTTTTGAGCACAATGGCGTCAAAGCGCCGGCAGCTATCAATGAGAGCCTCTGTGTCCTCAAGCACCCGCGCGCGCATATACCGCAGTGCACGCCGCCGCGCGTAGGAAAAAAGCGCCAGCAGCGTGCCAAAAGTCACAACTACAACTAAAACCTGTTGCTGGTCGGGAGTTTTGACAAGAATGCCATCGACGCCGTTGCGCTTATCCTGTTTAAGTGCCCATGCCAACAGCACAAGTAACACCACGGCAGCGCTCGTGCCCTGATTTGCTGGAGATATCGAGGCAACCGTGGCGGCGGCGCTTGTGGTTGCCGCCGTGATGGCTACCGCCAGCGAGGTCGAGTTGCGGTGGGCCCAGCGGCGCTGGCGCCGTTGCGGGTTAAACCCCGCCCGGTTGGTCAGAGCCGACAGCTGTTGCTGTGAATGCACGGAGACATGTGTGTCAAGCAGGGGGCTAGAGACAAGCAGGTAACGAAATTTTTCCACAAACCGCATTGTCTCTAGCGACCCGCGTCCGGACGGGTTGTAGCTCAGCGAGCGCCGGAAAAGGGCCACGAGGTTGCTGCGTTTTTGTTCAATATATGAAGAGGAAGCCGAAAGGGTTGTCACCGATGCAAGAATGAGGGGCTCAAGAAAAGTTTGGCTTTTGGTTGAGCGGTGGCCGTAATTTTTCGAGGGCCTCGGCGGTTGTACGACAGTAGGCGTGGGGATGTATTGCGGCTGCTGAAAAAATATGTCATGATAATTATACTGCGTCGGAATGTCATCGTTGTTTAGAATGTCATCACTGGCGTCCGAAGCATAGTAATAATCGGGGTCATTGTCGTAGTTTGTGGCCTGTTCAATCCCCCAGCCAGCGAGGTCTGTATATGTGTGGTCAGTAATGATTTTTTTTTTTATTTATATTTTTTTTTCTCAGGAAACAAAGGTCAGAAAAAAAAAAAAGGCTACCAAAGGCGTCCTCCTCGGTCAGGCGGCGGAGTATGCTTACCATCTTCAAGTGAAACGTACTGATCACGCTCGTTGTTATAGTAGTGAGCGTCTGAGTCCATTAGCTAGGGTGGAGTCGAATAGATATAAAAAGAAAGGCGTAGAGGTCGCCCTCAGAAAAGGGAAGGGTGGGGATGATGGTGAAATTGGGGATGATGGTGAAGAACTGGAAAGCCGTCAGTAAATAAATAAAAACAAAAAGTTAAAAAATAATTGATATTAAACTATAGAAAAACTATAATAAGTTATAATAAACTATAGAAAAACTATAATAAGTTATAATAAATTATAATAAACTATAATAAAATGAAAGATCGTAAAATACTCGGCACGCGCGTGGATTTCACGTTCAAAAGTGCCCTAACCCTCTTTTCAAATGCTCAAATGTTGAATCAGCGCAGGTTTAAAAGAATTGAGATCGCAGGAGATGCTACTGGAAATGATACTCCTTAAAAAAAAATAATAATAATAAAACAAATGAAAAAAAAAGGAGACTGAATGAAAAAATACAAGAAGGGCTTTAAAATCTCATTCAATCTGATAAATTATTCATTTATATATTCAACTACATTAAATAGTGGCTTGTTAAAAAAAGGCTTTGAAAGAATAGAATCTCTGTGGGGATGAAATGTCAGTTTTAAAATTATTGCCTATCACCGTTTTTTTAATTCACGGTCGACACCAAATATTCTCAAGTCCAACTGAAATAAATAAATAAAAAAAAGAAAAAATTTCATTTCTTTTTTCATTATGATCTGCTCGAGAGAGGAAGGGGGAAAATGGTGCCAATTGTTTTCTCGTTTTTGCTCCGAATTTATCAGAATGTATTTGTAACCTCCTCCCTTGCCTACTCCATGCTACTGCCCCAGAGTTTTTTTTTTTTGGACTTATCACAAGTATAAACATCATCATTATTATGATTATCATTGTTATTATTGTTATTATTATTCTCTTGTAATCGTACCTCTTTTTGTATCATCTCTTTTTCTCATCGTTATCGATTAAAACACCCTAAAAATTCTCAGACCACACATCTTTCTCAAATGCATATTTTTTTTTTCTTTGCCAATGATAATAATAGAAATAATAATACATGTAAATCTTGGTGTAGATAATTTCTCGTATACAAGGTCCTTTTTTTTTTTTCTTTTTTTTTCTTTTTTTTTTTTTGTTTTATTATTCTGGCCAAAACCCGGTGCTACCTTCAAAGCCAAGGCCGCCTGACGTGCCATCCTCGTTAAGAAACGTGTTAATGTCAAAATCCATGTCATTCTCATTGCCACCAAAATCCTCCAAAAACGCCGAACCATCTAAAACTGGGCCGCTATTGGCCACCATGACCTGAGTATCCATGCCATCGGGTCCCGCTGCCATCACCATAGACTGCGCAGTAATATGCATTGCTTGATTCCCGGCGTTGAAAAGACCCCCATCATTAATCTCTATATCAACTTTTTCTTTCTCGTTGCCACTAGTCTTGGACCCAGAGCTGTTGGGAGTGTTGGCCGATGCCATAACACTGGCAGGGTTTGGCACAGATGCCTTTGTGGGTGGTAACGATGTGTTTGCCGTATGAGGTGTCGCGGGAGTCGTTGGCGTTGGCGGCTCCGAAACCCCAACCGGGGTCGCAGGTGCCTTCTTGTTGCGGCGTTTGGGAGAATCGGTCTTTTTATTGGCTTTACCAATTTGCTTGGCTGTCGCCTTTGGCGTCGGGGGATTATTGGCAGGACTTGGCGATGAAGGTTGCGTCTTGTTCCCAATAACTGGGATCGGCCCATTGGGCGGAGGCATCTGCGTGGGCGGCTGTCCCATGACATTGGTCATATTCTGATGGTTCATTACTGGGGAATGTCCAGGCGGTAGCTGTTGCTGTAGACCATTCATTCCCTGGGAAGGCGACTGCCGTTGTTGAATATGCGGGCTTTGGGCCTGGTTAGGCTGGCCAGGCCATATTCCATGTGCGGCACCTTGCATGGGAGGTGCCATCATCATACCATTAGGACCTTGAACCATGTTGCCATTAAATCCATTACCAGCGGGTGACGTCCGCATCGGACCCTGTGCAGGTGTTTGCGGTTGTCCCTTTCTCGGAATGTCGGCATTAGGTACACCGGGGGATGCCACGCTGCCTGATCGAGTTTGTTTTTGAAACTGCGCGTGTTGGTTGGGATTGACCCCGCCAGTCGCGAGCGCCTGTTGAGGGTTCACCATGCCAGGTTGCACGGGACCATTGCTGCCATCGTTCAGCCGCTGTTGGTTAACGCGCTCAAGTAGCATAAGTTGGTTCTGGTAATCCTGAAGCGCTGCTATATTCTGGGGAACACGGTTGCCGGTCACCCGACCGTACTCGTCAATGATCATACCTTGAGCATCAACAGTCACGGCACCACCAGGCATTTGTACAACACCCGGCCCTATCATCGCTTGGCCTGGAATCTTGCCCATGCTGATAAGATTCTGTCTCTGTTGCGGAGTCATCATTCCCACGGGAAATTGCTGCGGCATCCCATTCATACCAACCTTCATTTGAACCATGCCACCATTAAACTGGGGGTTGAACTGCATCCCGTTCGAAATCATAACTGGCTGCCCAGCCATGTTCTGCATTATTTGACCGTTCATTGCCGCTCCAGCAGCAGCATATGTGCCCTCGGGTGAGAGTCTTTGGCGTTTAGCTGGCGACCCACCTTGAGTCGACGGAGAGTTAAGATTTTCACCTTCTATGGCGGGAGAGTTTCGGTGTGAAACGGCCTGTGACTGGGATACAAACCCTTGAGGATGAGACGCGGGGCTGGCTTGATTAGATGTGTGTGGTTGGGCGTGTGCAAACTGGGGTGTAGGTTGAGGGGTCTGGTGCTGTGATACTTGTCCAGCAGGCCGAACCTGCTGATGATTAGGAGTCTGCTGGACGCGTATAGGCTGGCCTTGTTGAGGAAGTTGATGCGGTTGTTGTTGTTGTTGTTGTTGTTGTTGCTGTTGTTGTTGTTGTTGTTGTTGCTGTTGTTGCTGTTGTTGTTGTTGCTGTTGTTGCTGTTGTTGTTGTTGCTGTTGTTGCTGCTGTTGCGGCAACTGATGCTGGGCTGGTTGCGTCTGGGGGGTTTGTTGCGCCTGTTGCTGGATCTGTGGGCTTGCTGGCACAGGTTGACCCGGCCCAGCCGGCTGGGTTTGGCCGGGTTGACCGGACTGGCGAGATATAGCAGGCTGTCCAGGTTGGCCAGACGACTGTGGTTTCTGCTGAAGGGTTTGGTTAGGTCCTTGCTGAGACTGCGCCTGTTGCAAAGGCTGTTGAGATTGTCCCTGTTGTTGATGCTGTTGCTGTGATGGTTGTGGTTGTTGTGGCGGTTGTTGTTTTGTTTGTTTCTGTTGTTGCTGTTGTTGTTGTTGTTGCTGTGCCTGTTGCTGGGCTTGTTGCATTCTCTGCTGCTGCTGTTGTTGAAACAACTGCTGCTGAAACTGCGCTTGATTCACGGGTAAGCCAGTCGTGCTCATGTTTCTTCGAAAGAACGCCTGACGGGCAGCCAAGTTTCTCTTATCAGCTTCGGACATGTTATCAGGGATCTGGCCAGCTGCCGCTGGGTTGTGCATCAGCCCGGCATTGATCATGGAAGTCTGTTGAGCGTTAATAAAGCCAGGATAGTTGACTATCTGGCCATTTGGCGCCACAAGATTCATACCACCGTTAGCTTGAGAAATCATACCAGGCTGTTGTTGCAGCTGCTGGACAGTGACTTGCTGAGGAAACTGAGACTGTGGCTGTTGCCCGGGCTGATGGATTTGATGTGGTTGTTGATGCGGTTGTTGCTGTTGTTGAAGATGATGTTGTTGTTGTTGCTGCTGCTGGAGCTGGAGCATTCTGGTCTGTTCCTGACGCAGTCGGAAAGAATTCTGTAAATATTGCTGGGCATTTGTTGAGCCACCCTTCATACCCTTGGCATTATAGAGATCCCAAAAGATAGACCACCATTCCAAAAGAAATCCTTGAGGGGTATCCACCTGGACAAAAGATGAAGGAAGGTTTTTGGAAATATCTGCCTTAATATTATCTCTAATGATCTGCTTAAAAAAAAAATTCGTTAGCAGGAAGTACGGGTTATAAGGGGTGCGCGTTTTCACTTACAGGAGTGTTTGCATTTTTTTTGTCTTGAGTTGAATGAAGACGAGGAGTAGACGAGTTGGATGAGCTTGCAACTCCATTTGCATGTATTTTTTGATCTGATGTAGCGTTGGGGTCATTACTAGAAAGTTTTTCGTTTGAGTTATCGTTACTCTGTGACAAATTTTTCGCTGTAGAGTTGGAAGAAGAATTTGTATCGCTGTTACCACTGCTAACATTGGCACTAGTTTTAGAGTTGTTGGGACGGACGGAGCCGGTACTCACAGCGGAACTAATACCAGAGTTAGAACTAATGGAACCGTTAGAACCCGATGGGTTAGAGTTATTGCCAGCCTGTATGTCGGAAGTTGTAGATGCGCCAGCGATGATAACCGTTGAAGTCGACTGCACGGCGACCTCCGCTTCTTTGTGAAAGACCTTGGCAGAATCAAAAAGTTTCTGTTTAATTAAATAATCATAGATGTATCCGTGGAGCAGCTCCTTTTCATTCTCTACAGATGTTGCAAGAGACTGTTGGCTTTGAAATTGGACATGTTGAGGCTGTTGTTGTGATGGCTGGAGCTGTTGAGCCTGTTTCAACTGTTGTTGGTTCTGCTGCGACTGCAGTTGTTGCTGATGATGTATTTGCTGCTGCTGATGATGCTGCTGCTGTTGTTGTTGCTGTTGTTTCTGCGGCTGTTGTGATAAAAGAGCAGAGGAGCCCTGCTTCGACTGCTGAGGCTGTTGTGTTTGTTGTTGTTGTTGTTGTTGGTGTTGTTGGTGTTGGTGTTGTTGTTGTTGTTGATGTTGTTGCTGTGGTGATGACTGATGTGATTGTGGATGCTGCTGTTGCTGTTGCGGAAGATGCGTGGCATCGAGTTTCATGATAAATAGCGATGCAGAAGAATTGGGCTCGTGAAAGCGGGTTGCTGTATGTAAGTGGTAAAGAAAGAACCAAGCAGGGAAGTCAGAAAAAAAAAAAGTTGAATGAAGATAATTCTGAAGGAAGAAAAAAAAACCCTCTAAAATCAGCTAGGGAGGGTTGGTTGGTTGAAAAAAAAAAAGGAGGGTGGTGGTACTACCATTTCGGAAGTTAAAAGGGGTACAATAATACTGCACTCTTACTGCTACTACTACCATACTTGTTGCGCACAGTCCAACTGCAATAATGCTTTGTCTGGCTTAGAAAATGGGTTTAGCTGGGTCAGCATGTCGCAGAGAAGCCCGCGACGCTACGCTGCGCTTTTGGAGCTCTGCGATTGGTTGGCACCGGACCGTCCGCTGCCACTGCCCCAGTCCTTTTTTTTTTTTTAAAAAAAAAAACTATACCGGCGCTGTGTCGGGTAGATTGTAAGAACGGCTTTATGATATTTTCATGCCCATTGCTTATTGTGCTGCCAGTTATCCTGTTTTCTAACATACACAAGAAAATAAAAATAAAATAAAAAACACGTAGTAAACATGTCCCTTTTTCCATTGCACATACTATGACAGCTTATTACCAGGACTGTGATTTATTGAAGCTAATTAGATCCCCCTGGGATTGGTCCACTTCTAGGAACGGCAGCAGTACCATAACCACATACTTGTGCCTGTTCTTCAATTTTCACCCTCTAAAGAGTGTCGCTCATGATGCCGTAGGAGCCATTCTACAAATTACAAGAAATCGCAAACCTTGAGCACTCTATCCTATATATTTGCTGACAGATCTCTACCAAATTTCTGTCAAGATTTTGGAAAAATCCGGTAGAAACGTTTTACACCCTTTATACCTGTTTGTTCTTGTCTAATATTGTTCAATTTCGTTCAGCTTGTGCACAAATGCTGAATTCTCTTATCAACAACAACAACAAACTATCAGCGCTCGTTCAAAAGCTCCTCTGTGTAACACCACGCCTGCGCGAAATAACAACTAAGCCTGGCTACTACTAAAACACGAAGCAAGTGTTCTGGAACCCTTGTTGTGAGTAGATGAAAGCCTATACTAATGCTAACCTTATTCGAGACCCAGAAGATGAATTCTAAAAGTCAGAGGAAAATCAACTCAAAGACTGCTAGAAATATGCTGAGTCACTTCAGATTCAGGACTTTAATGCAGCTAGGAATATTCTCTTGAAAAACATGAGTCTAATCTTTAGGGATTAGACGTTGAGTCTTTACTCCTGGATTCCTTTTAAAAGGAATCTTGCAGAACTTGACTATTCAGAACATTTAGTTCAGAAT
>JAKUCA010000308.1:0-17530 GCA_030567025.1 Geotrichum europaeum
AAAGAAGTTGCGGTAAGGAGTCTAAGAACTTGACTACCGCACCAAGACCCTTCTTGGTATCAAGCTCCGGAGAAACGTTTTTCAAGTAGTTTCGCTCTGCAGGATGCAAAGGACACTCCTTGAGAACGTGCTCAACTGTTTTCAGTTGACACTCGCAATAATGATTTCGCTCGTTGATGCACCTCATTTGGAAATACTTTCCAAGAGCGCCATGACCTATGCAAAGCTGAAACAGCTTGCTCAAAGTATGACGAGGCACGGTACTCATGAAGGATTTCAATAGATTGGGGTATTTTCCTTCATACAGCTCCCTTTGAGTGGTAGAGTAGTATTGGCGGAGTTCACCTTGTGTTTCGTAATTTGACACTCAGTAAAACCTCAACAAGCTGCTCCAATCAAGCAAACCATAAGCTAGCCAAAAACTGCCATTATAAAAGCTTTCAGTGAATTAAAGTATTTGTTATTAGACAGCTTTCTCTGAGTAGAAGAATAGTATTATAGGAATTCTTCCATTTTTCGTGGGTTTTCTGCCATTTTTGTCTTGACATATTCAGCACTTTATATATTTTTCATCTTTCGACAACAGAAGGAACTAGCGCACTCAAGTACTAATCACTCAAACAAATAAAAAGCTATTTTCTTGATTAATTAAAAAATTTGTCTAATAAAAACATGTTTTTAAAGTAAAAAAAACGTCAAAAAATGATAACTTGCAATTTTTAAATTTTCATACTTTTAAATCTTGTAAAGGTATCAATTTCTTAATTTCAAATTAAGGCACTATGGCCGAGCGGTTAAGGCGAAAGATTAGAAATCTTTTGGGATTTTCCCGCGCAGGTTCGAGTCCTGCTGGTGTCGTCAATTTTTTTTGAAATTCTTTCTTGCAAATTTGTAACTGTTAAGGTATACTTGCTGTTTTCCTACCATAAACCAGGTCTCTTTATAAAAGAGGCTTTCAAAATTATTTCAAAGGGAGATCGATTTAAAATATCTCATTCCGATGCGAGAGTTAGCAGAAATATGCTTAAATAATTTGTATAAGAAATGCATATACTTGACTAATTCACATGCTGGGTATCTACCCTCTACTTTGCTCACCCAATAGCAGAACTATAATAGATAGAGAAAAAGTTAAAATGAAGAATCAAGGACAATCAACGTTAATAAATTACATGGTTACGTCTAGAACAGGGAGCTACCCAAGGTCACACCCAGAATGGCCATTAAAACGCCAGCGCAAATGTATTTCTTATCCTTGCCAGAATGCGCGTTATACATCTTGACAAGAGATTCTTTTTCCTCGTCAGTGCTGCGCTTGGAGATATCCTCAACAGAGCTCGATGCAATGACATTATAAGACTGTGACTGCTTCTCCTGATCAAGATGCTCGCCCTGCTCAATCGTGGCAAGTTTGACAAGACCTAGTAGATCAGACTCAACATTGTCAATCTCCACGTTCTGGATGTTGCCAAAAAAGTCCGTAATGAGTACGTCAGACAGATTGCGCTTGAACAGATCAGCTCGAATACCAGGGTTAGAGTGAATATCCGCAGGGTTGTAGCTATCAAAGAGGTCTTTCATAGTTTTCTTTGAGGACTTGTCGATACCCTCAAGAAACTCCAAATTGTAATAAGTGAAACGGTCAATAACAGCAACGCCAACATCGAGATCAGCATGATGTGAGTATGAGTTTTGTTCAATCTCTGACGAGCCGACCGCGAGAATGTTTGGCGAGTAGAACTTGGTGTACATAGTGTTGGCCTGGCAAGTGTCAATCATAAATAAAATTTCATTATAGCGCTTCTTCTCGCTCATTTGTTCAAAAGCATCGGCAATATCAACAGCACCAATTTCCTCAGCATCCTGGAACTTGAGAAATTCGTTGCCGCCGTGGCCAGTCATGTAGATAAAAATATTTGACCTGTCATCCGTGAGCAAGCGCTTTGAGCGGGGAATGTCGGCGTCCCAGCGGTCAGTGAGGAGGCGAATAAAATTCTCGACAGTGACTTCGTAGCCGCGGTAGTCAACCTCAATGTTCTCGCCGTAGAGATCAAGGACTCTGTCAGCATTATTGTAAACAGTGCCAGGGAACGCATTGCGGGGGTTACAAGACACATCATCGGAAAGCATGAGAATAATCTGAGAGTCGGGAATACCCAATCTCTTGACGGTTCTGTACATGCTGAGGACATTCGCCATATGCTAGAAGTGGTAAGTTAGCCATGTGGCAATTGAAGGGGCGGGAGGAGATTTATAGATTTATACATACTCTGTAGTTGAACCAGAATCTGGATGTAGATATCAAAACCGCTAAAAAAAAATGGTGTGGTTAGTACCAAAAAAAAATCAGTTAAAGAGACCAGGTTGGCACAGAACGAACGCTTACCCCAGTTGTTTGTATGCTGAGAATTGGAGTGATCTGCTGATTTGAAAAACTCGCCAATCTTCTCCTCGTTGGCCTGCTGCTGGGGCTCAGAAGTGGCAGATTCAGAATAAACCAGCGTCACTAAGAGGGTTGCCAGCAGTAGCACGAAGGACAAGAGTTTCATTTTTTTGGGTTGAAAGGATGGGCGTGCTGAGTGTTGGTGATTTGTAGGTGATTAGAAATGGAGGTTTTCGAAGGAGGTAGACAAAAAGAATAGATGGGCTTTAACAGAAAAGACATAAAAGATAAACAACTGTCATAATTCTTTTATAATTATTTTTGGGTCTAACCTAAATGGGCACCTACCTAATCTTAATGCCAAGCTTTTTTGAATGACGGGTCCAAAAAGTTCAATGCGTATTGGCACGGAATAAGAGGAACCGAACAGAAGAGTAGACAAAAATTTTGAAAGAGAATAAGTACCGTCTATATCATCCTGTTTCATTTGATAAGAAACATAGCATGAGCTCCGGTAGGTGAATTAAACAAAACTCGGTTCTTCGCAGTCACTGTATACAGATTTCTGCTGAGCACAAGGTCAACGTACGGCACTTTATTGGTTCTGCGTGCCATGAATTACTGGACGGGGAGTCCTTTTGCATTTTTTTTTTTTTCCCTTTTATTTTTCACGTCAGCTCCTTCTCATTATATGGATCTTTCCCTACCATTCAACACACAATAACAGTCTCTTCAGACCAATTCTATTTTACAAAAACCTCAAAATCAAGAGAATAAGGCACACTGACGACGGACAGAAAGCGAAAAGAAAACCAGCAGCAATATGCGGACCATTATATTTGATTCGGGCGACCCAAACAACCGGCAGCGTTTCAGCGAGTCCGCCATTTTTTCTTCGTCTTCATCCGAGCAGAATAGCGACTTTCTGTCGTTTGAAGATGATCTGAAGTCAGGAACCTCTTCATCATCGTCGTCAGATGAGTCGGACACCGGCGACGTTGAGGAGACCGGCGGCGAGAGCGATGATGATAACGAGCTGCGGCAAGTGAATACAAACAACTCGCAGCGGCTTGTGCGCGTTTTTTCGCGCGTTGTTATGGGTGGTGGGAACAAGCGGCGTACGAGCAGCGGTGGGAGCAAGCGTCGGTCGTCGAAACAGAAACAAATCATTCCCCTTCAAACTTTCCGCAGCAACACCAGCCAAGTTGCCCAGGGGAGCAGCAGCGGCGCCGACAATAAAGGCGCGGGAGCTGAAATTAGCAAAGAGCTAAATTTGAATAATAATAATAATGGCATCTATCACAACAACGGCACGCAACCTGGAGGCGGATCAGTCAAGATTAGTCTACCAACCAAGGCTGATGCGGGCGAGTCTGAGGACACCAAGAAGAAAGGAACCAGCCTATTTAATGGCGGCTTAAAAAAGTTGTTGACAGCAAGCGTTCCGACGTCATCATCATCGTCTCCACCGGCACCATCAGTGCCGGTACAGGCTCCTATAAAGCGGTCCAAGAGACGATATTCCGGCAGCATGGGTTCTGCGTCTGCCGCACAGCGCCGCGCGGGCTGGGAACCTGGTGTAGATATCCGTACAACGGATATCATTCTGCAGTCAGTAGGTTCTGTTGTTACAATTGTCGACTATAGCGTTACGCGCTATCGCATCGTCCAGGTGGAGGTTCATCCGATGGCGGGCGTGAACAGCGAGGACAGCGATTATGACCGAGCAACTTTAAACCGCGACTTCCTACACCAGATTGACTCACGCCCGGCATGGTCACAGGTCCGCTGGATCAGCGTGAATGGACTCTCGTGGGAGGCGATCTCGGCTATTTCAAAGCGGTACCAGCTGCACAGACTGGCTATCGAAGATATGGTCGATATACCGCAACGATCAAAGGTTGATTTATACCCGACGCACACATTCTGCTGTTTCCCATTACACAAGCTTGTGTCATACCGACCAGAGCTATTAAATTACCAAAACGAAGACGAGCATTATACAACGTGGGACTGGATTATGCGGCGCGAACGGCCAAGCACTAAACGGCGGCGACAGCGGCAGCGAAGAGAAAAGAAACGCGCGATCGCAGCGGCTAGCGTGCTGCCAAATCAAAATTCAGTTGCCCCTGCGGGTGGAAACAATAAGAAGATTGTTGTCGAAGACAGCAGCTCTTCGAGCAGCAGTGGGTCCGATGATTCGGAATCAGATGATGACGAGGCGAACAAGCCCATCAGCTTAAAGCTACAGGAAAAGCCGATGCAGAGCATTCACGACTGGAATAATCCATACTCAGTCCTGCAGCAGCGTTCGTTGTACATTGAGAATAAGCGGCCCCTCTCAGCCTACAAGCGAGCTATTGGTGTTGAACAAGTGTCACTTTTTCTAACGTCTCAAAACACTGTGATCTCCTTTTTTGAGCAATGTGGCACTGATATTGAACGACCACTTATTGCGCGGTTAGCCCGGCCCTCAACGATTTTGCGTGAGTCGTGCGATGCGTCGCTTTTGCTGCAGGCGATTATTGACGCGTCGGTCGATTTAATCCAGCCGATTATCTCGGTGTACAAGCGGAGGATGGATGAACTAGAGATTGAGTCAATGATGAATCCATCAGTCTCATTGACGCAGGATTTGCATTTGATGGCAGGTGAACTGTCAATGCTTAGAAACACAATGGTGCCAATCACAAGTTTGGTGCTAGCACTGCGTGACCATGCATCTAAGGCCGCTAAGGAAGTAGAGCAGTTAGCACTCGCTGACCACTCGCACTCAAGCCCGGCCTTCGTGTCACATAATCATGGAACGGGCCCTGGTATTAACGGGAGCAGCAGTATTGGCGGTAGTAAAGTCACGGCGCTTGCCAAAGTCTACCTTGCTGATATTTCTGATCATCTTCTTTCCCACACCCAGGATCTTGACGTTATGCGAACCAACACGAAAAACATGATTGATTTGATTTTCAATACAATTTTCATTCAATCCTCCGATAGTATCAGCCAACTTGCCGTTGTCACCGTGGTCTTCATGCCGTTATCATTCTGGACCGGCTACTACGGCATGAACTTTACCCTATTTGGTGATCTTGACCATACGGTACGCTATTATTGGACCATCGCGGTGCCCTTTTCCATTGCTGTCATCATTTTATCAATGCTGGGTCCCATACGTAGTTTTATGCGCCGTTTTAAGAATTATATCCGGGTGCAGGTTGAAAAGCATGAAAAACGCCGGCGCAAGCTGGAAAAACGCAAGCTCCGGCGTGCTCCCAAGCGCAAGTCGCTTGCGAGCTTGAAGACCGCTTAATATCTTTTGCTTGATCTTTTAAACGTGTGTATGGTTTACTCACACATACCACGCACTTATCATTAGTATTTGTTATATATGCATATTTATTTTAAAAATATATATATGTAAATATTATATATTTGTATAGACTCTATTTAATAGAATAATTAGAATCCTACTAATTCATCATCAATTTGATCTTAGATTTTGCACTTTTTTCGGAGCCCTGCTTTTCTGCTAGTTACAGCAGCCCCCATCCCCTACCCGATCTGAGTTCTCGAGATTGAACGTAACATATAGTCATTACCTGAAAAAAAAAAAAGAAAAGAGAAAGATATATAAATATGACACAATCTGTCCTTGAACTACAAACATACGACACGTTGATACCATCCACGTACCCCGCGGCTAACAATTATAACCATCTCAATTTTAGTCCAGGATTTCAACCAGGATAGAGTTGTTTGAAAGCCCGGCCTCTTTGATCGTCTGGTCAAGTTTGCCAAGTAGGTTTTCCTTAGTGTCACCCTTGGTGAGTGAAAAGTAGCTTGTGCGGGTCACGTCGTTGATGGTTTTGACGACGCCAAAAACCTGCTTGACCGTGTTGGAAAGCTCAAAGCGGCGAATCACGCGGGTGCCATCACCAAGCCGGAACTGGATGCGTGTGGTATTGGGCACGCCGGCGGGCGGCTCTGGGTACTCGTGCGGCGGAATCATGGCAAATATGTCCTCATCGGTAAGGTCTTCTTCCTCCTCAGATTCTTCTTCTTCTTGGGGCGCCGGTGCCTCCTGCACATCATCGTCGGCGGTAAAAGTCTTGCTACTTCCACTGCCACTGCTGCCAGCGGGCGCATCCAAAATCTCGACATCACTGTCCACAACGTACTCTTCATCATCATCAAAATCCTGGAAATCATCGTCGTCGCTCCCATCCAGCTCGATGATATCATCATCGCTACTCTCTGCGCCGCCAAGCGATTTTTTCAGCGCGTATTGGATCTGGTCCTCCTCGGTCATGCGCGACACGTCCTGTTTTTGCCGCGACATGGGATTCTTTGCCTTAGGGTCAAGGCTGAAAGTGGCAAGGAACTCGCGGAGCTGGTCAAGAAACTCGTCAGCTGGGGGTAGCTGGAAGCTCCATGCCTTCATTTGCTCACCCGTGCGTGGGTCTAAAATACCAACGTAAGGGTACTGTTGAAAGGGATAGTAGGATTTAAAATCCTGGCCCTCATACGAGTCGTGGTTGTATTGTAGAAACACAAAATGGTTCTTGACAAGCGTCTTTATGTTGCTGTTGGCCCAGATATCTCGGTTCAGTACGTGTGACTGAAACTCGGTCGAGTTTTGAATGTTGACAAGAAGCCACTTCTTCTGGAGCCGACCATAGTCTTTAGCAGTCTCAAGGTCGTAGTTGCTAATCAGCTCATACGGAGGGCGAAACAATTTGGAGAGGCGTGATTGCGCGGGCGTCATGCCCTCATCCAGATCATCAGCTTCCTCCTCTTCATCGTCACTGTCGTTGTAATAATCATTGTCAATGCGGTGGCGGCTACTGCTGCCACGGCTGTATCCGTAGTCATCCTCATCATCAGTGTCGTGGCCACGCTCTCGACCAAAGATGTCGCGCGGTCGCTGGACAGGTGGAGCTCTGTACCTATGTCCAAAACCGGCGCTACCGTATCCAGGTTCGACTAGAGTCTCGGTCACAGGCCTGATCGCCTCGCGCACGCCGTCATTATCGGTGCTGTTGTACTCTTCCTGTTGCAGTCGTCTCACCAGCGCCTCGTCGTCCTCATCAATGGCACCAGCCCCGGCAGTGGAGCCCGCAGAGGTGATAGGGCCAGAGCCGACGTTGGATTGTGACGGCTGCTGCTGGCTGGCAAACGATTGGCCGCCACCTTCTAGAAAGAGCGTGATGGCAGCTTCGAGATTTTGATCCGCAACGGCCAAGTACCGCTCGGCAGTCTCGGCATCAGAGGCCGTGATAGCACAAAATTGCTCTATAAGCTCAGATTGATCCATTGGGTTTGGCTTTGGGCAATAATGGGAGGTGGAATTAGTGGTTGCAAGGGAGATTCTATTGTTGTGGGTTTTGGCTGTGGCTACTATTGTGTATGGGAAGAATAAGGATTAGGACTTCACAGTTAGAGAAAGTTGGGAGTGCTGGCCCAGTTTAAGAAACATGTGCCGACAACTTAAAACAAGGGCCCCGGCCAAAACAACAGGCCGTGTGACGTAATCGTTTCAATCCAAAGATTCTTAATAAATGTTACACAAACAGTATACTTCAGACGTATTCTCTGTTCTTCAAAAAGTATATAAAGGGTCGCTTTCAGAAAAAAAAATTTGAATTCTGTTTCTTTTTGTTTTACCATTGATTTTAAAATAACTGAGTATTGGTTCCAAAATTAAACAAAGTTACCAAACTAGCTTTAAGGGTTGAGGATTACTACATGATTAATCATTTAAGAAATGAGGTTCTCTGATCCACTCTTGTTACTTATACCCGTTCAAAATTCGAGGCCCACAAGATGATTTCTAAAAGTCAGAGGAAAACCAACTCAAAGACTGCTAGAAATATGCTTACTTGGAGTCACTTCAGATTCAGGACTTTAATGCAGCTAGGAATATTCTATTGAAAAACATGAGTCTAATATTTAGGGATTAGACGTTGAGTCTTTACTCCTGGATTCCTTTTAAAAGGAATCTTGCAGAACTGATTAGGAAAGAACACTTTAGTTCAGAATAGTCAAGTTTAAATAAAGCGGATGGTATAGGCTACAACAACAAAAAAAAAAAACAAACCAGCCAGACAATATAGTACAACAATATATTACTTTTCCTTATTAATTTTATCAAGTTGCAATTTAGTAAATGCCCATTACTCAGATGTTTGAGAACGTCGTTATCGATGGTAGCTGGGTGTTTGAATAGCTATTATTGCTGCTGCTACCGCCATTGTTGTTATTGTTATTGCTGCTGTTGTTGTAAATAAGATTGCTCAGAGGTGGTAGCACGTTACCGCTGAAGGATGAAGGTTGTGACGCTGACGATGGGTTATTGATAGTGGCCCTACTACCGTCGGGATTGATTACGGTTTCAGACAACGAGGCAAGAGCAAATCTCTGTTGTTGTTGCTGCTGCAGTTGTTGTTGTTGTTGCTGTTGTTGTTGCTGGAGCAAGTGCTGTTGATGCTGTTGCAGTTGGTGCTGCTGTGATTGGAATTGATTCGGAAGGGGTGGTGAATGTGACGAGAGCGGTTGTTGTTGCTGGTGCTGGTGTTGTAGTTGTTGTTGTTGCTGGTGCTGATGTTGTAGTTGTTGCTGGTGCTGATTTTGTAGTTGTTGCTGGTGCTGATTTTGTAGTTGTTGTTGTTGCTGGTGCTGATGGTGATGGGAGATTTGTTCTTGATGATAATGTTGTTGTTGTTGATGAAGTTGAAATTGTTGTTGGGGCTGATGCTTATGATGATGCTGTTGCTGAGTCTGTAAATGCTGCGGTTGTTGATACGGCAGGTGCTGGTGCGTGTGAAAGTGGTGATGATAATGGTGGGATGCCGAAGCCGGTAGGTCATGCTCGCGCTTTTCGGCGCCGGACGCACCGATGGTACCGTGAGTAGCAGTGACACCCTCGAGTTCTTGATTGGTGGTTGGGGTAAAAACAGCAGTGTCATTGTTAAGTTGATGAGATACGTTGGTAGCTGCGGAAGTAGTTGTAGCTGTGGCGGTACCACTGCTCTCGCTGCTACTGCCATTGTTGTGCCGCGATCGCAGACGAGCGAGGTCAGCTTCAATCTCATCTGGCTGCAGCTCAGCAAGCGCTGGTGTAGGCCCCAGGTTGGCGGCCACACGGCGCATGTTTTGGACCTGAGTTTTGGGATCTGAGGCCCGGTTTTCACGTTCAGCCTTCATGTAGAATTCGCGCTGAATGTCGCAGATGCGTTCATTAATGTCGTGGATCATGCGCTCGCGCAGCTTCTGTTTGTTTTCATAAAACTGTAACCAAACGTTGTCAACCTCCCCGATCGCGACTTTATGAACAGAGTATTTTTCGTAGTCACGCTGTTTGCTGGCTCGTCGTAGCCTTTTCTCGTGTGCGGCGGTTTGTGAGCGGTAAATGCTCTCAAAAACGGAGAGCTTTTCGCCCTTTTTGAGCGCCTGAATCATGATAGACAGACGGTGCGACTTGGAGGATGTTAGCGATTTAGCAACCGCTGTGTACTGCTTTGCCAGCAGGCCCTGCTCGGCCTTAATTTCTTCCAGCTCGTGTTCCATTACGTGGAGAAGAAACCAACAGTTTAACAACAATAATAAAAAAAAAAAAAGATAACTATATAGAAAAAAAAAGTCCAGGGGGGAGGCTTATAAGGTGATGCTTTGAGGGACTAATAGCAGGCACTCCAGTCTTTAGAGAAGGGGTTAGTAAAAAAAAAATAAAATATTATTTTAAATATTTCAGATATTCCGCGATGACGGCGATGACGGCGATGACGGGCAGAAAGTGAGGAAAAGAGAAAACGAAGTTTTTTTTTTTTTTTTTTTTTTTTTTATCTCAAACGAGTCTCATCATTTCCCAGGATTCCCACAGGCAAAATGGAAGGGCAGCTGCCCAAAACAGAAGATGTTAGGGCTTGTCTTTATCGGGACACAGTGCGGCTGTATGTAGAAGAAGAAAAAAAGAAACTTTAAAACATAAAATATAACTTAATAGTTAACCCAAAAGACAAGCTTATTACAAGTCGTAAGTCTCAATACCCAAGTTACGCATTTAATTCAATCAATTTGGCTAAAATAGTTATTCTATAACACTATCTACTCTAGACACCGTACAACTTGCCCTCTTCGGCAATCAGCTCCACGAGAAACTCCACCTCGCTGCGGTTGCGGCCCTGCACAAGCCAGTCGTGCGCGAGGCGCTTAGGCCAGCCCTGCAACGTGTTCACTTCTGCGACAGCGTCGACAATGTTGCCATTGGCCAATGCCTCGTTGGCGCGCGCCATCACGGACCCAACATCATCACCGGTGGCAGCACTAGTCTTGGTCCACAGAAGCTTAGAAAAGATCAAAGAACCAATGTGGCCAGCAATGCCCGCGTTAGGGGGAAGCAGACTAGCGTCCTTGATTTCGGGCTCGAGCAGGTGGAAACGTGCCGCAAGCTGTTGGCGGGTCAACACGCCTAGGTCATAGACATCGCGGGGAATGCTATCAATAGCAGCAAGCAGCAGCGGGTCTTCGTGAGCAGCGGCACGAATGGCTTCAATGTAAGAGCGTAAGGCCACAGGCTTCTCTGACTGCAGAGCTGTGCGCAGACGGCCAATGGCAATGTGCAGCTTAGCGGCAGCATCAGCCTCACTGATGGCCTTGTCAGCCTCAATGGTCAGCTGCTGCACCTGCTCCAGCGATGCCGCGAGCTGCTCCAGGTTTGAGAGGCGACCGTCGCGCTCAGCCTCGACGCGGGCGCGAACTTCATCGGCAAACTTCTTCTCGCGCTCAGAGTTGACAGCAAGTAGCTGGTTAGAAGCATGTGTGAAAATGACCTTGTTGGCAGCCTCAATCTCGTTCTTGAGACGCTCGTTGTAACTGGCGGCAAGACGCTGCTGCTCCTCGTGGAAACTCTTGGTCCACTTGACCTTTTGGGCCTCAACAGCCTGGGTGAACTCGGCAGAAGTGTGATCGACAACAGAGCCTGCCTGGGAAACAGCCTCCTGAACCTTGCGGTTAAGCTCCTGTGTAACAGAGGTTTTGATATCAGAAATGGATGCCGCAAGTTGAGTAAGCTGCTTAGAGATCTTGTCGATGTGCTCAGATGTATGTTTGGATTCGTTGATAGAAGTAATGAATTCGTTGAGCGTCGCAATTGACTTGGTGACGGCGGCATCGGCACCCTTGGGGGTCTCAATCAGCGGGAGCTTGGCAGCCTTGGGCTTGGCCGAGAGATGAGGGCCAGGCTTGACGATGTTGACCGCGCCAGGGTCAACAGGTTCGTCAACAGCCTTCCAGGTAACACCTGATCTGGGGATGCTCACGCTCTCCAGGCCGCTGGCGGGCTTCTCGCTGGATGACTTGCTGGAAGTAATAGCAGAAATGGAGTTAAAACTCTGGTTGAATCTACGGTTGAGGATAAGATCCATCAGGCTCGCACCGAGGGGGACGTGGTCGACAAACAGATCGTGAACGGTGTCGTTCTGAAGAGAATAGTAGGCGCCGCCAGCGTAAAAAAGTGAGCCAAGGAGAAATGTAGAAACAAAAAGATTGCGGAAGGTGTGCGACTTCTTGCCAGACTTAGCCGACTTGATGGGCTCGGCGGCCTTGACGGACTCTTCGGAAGCTTTCTTGACGGGTTCTTCGGCGTTAGAAGGACCAAGAGGGGTGTTAGGCTCGGTTAAGAGCTTTCCCTCAAAGACCATGTGAGTAGGAGTAGCCTGAAAAATACAGAATGCAGAGTTAGTGGGTGTGTGATGTTTGCTAATTGGGTATCACGCAAGTTGCAAATCCGACGGTTGGTACCGCAATCCAGAAGTGAGGGGCAGACAATTGAATAGCACTTACAGAGGCATAAGTTCTGACCCGAGCTGCCAGAAGCAGCGAGCGGGATCTGCTATTAAGAGACAGCATTGTTGATGGTAAGGGGTGGAGGTGAGAAGTGATAGAAAGAGGGATGGTTGAGTAGAAGGTCGAGCAGTGAACGCTTGAGATGGTGGAAAAGGGTAAAAACTGAAAAAAGGATTGGCCAATGGGAAACATGGATCCTAGGGTTTAGACATTGGACGAGTGGGAAAAAGCGGAATTGTCGAAGAGGGATTATCAAATCGGGTGAAAGTCAAAATATTTTGCAAGAATAGAAAAAAACTAAGTAATGAACAATTACTTTTATTAAAAATCAGTGATGTATAATTAATAAAGTATTTGATATTAATAAACAATATAAGTATAAACACATTAAAATCAAGATTAAGACTTCGTGGCCAAGTTGGTTAAGGCGTGCGACTGTTAATCGCAAGATCGTGAGTTCAACCCTCACCGAGGTCGTATTTTTTGCTTTTTGCCAGTTGATGTTTTTTTTTTTTTTAGATTTTTGTTTTGTAGAAAACCGAAAAGCAGTCAACGGATACCTGGGTCATCGGAGTCTCGTTAAGCTCTCAAGCTGAAATGCACTTGGTAGGTGTCTGCTGTTGTAGTCAAGTAAACCAATCATGAAAAGCAGACAACAAACATCCACAAAAGGTCCGAAATCTAATATCGCAGCATAATTCCCGTTTACTGTGATGGTTATAATAGTAACGATATCAGAGCGGTGTCACTGTATGCGATCGAAAACTGATGTATATCATGCAGCTTACATATATTGAAGTAATAACAAGTTTTTGTTCTATTTATCAGTCAGAAGTTGCGACCAAGATTTCACAATGCTCTATTTCTTCTCATTTGCGACTCATCCGGACAAAAAAAAAAGAATCAGATAAAATCTATTTGAGCGGCGCCATAAATCAAAAGAAAAAGAAGTACCAAGAAACAAATGTTTTGAAATTTATGTCTTCTTTGTATGTCATTTTGTTTTTCTAAAAACGGTGAATCAAGGGATATTGGTTATCTGGTAAACTTGTTTTGAGCTATATAACTGACAGCAACTGCGAGTAGCCATGTAGTTACAGCTTATCACATTTACATTCCTGCCTGTGTTAGCAACTTTTTGGATGCAGACGAAGAAAAAGGGCTTTTTTTTTGCTCTTGACTTTAGTTCAGAACTGACTCTTTGGGCGGGGTTTTGTCGTCAGCAAGCGGGCTTGCAAATTTTATTTAGATGACCGAGATCGCATTCTGAGGGCTTTCGGAGCACAAGAACATTTAGCCAAGAACAAACTGTCTCATTGTTACCTACCATAACTCCCGTTATTGCAATAGAGTAGCTAGAGAACGCTAAAACTGCCACAAGGACCAAGAATCGGAGGCTGCAAACCGCGACACCAACCATCGTAAAATTATAATCATGTAAATCTAAAAGTTTACACCGTTTTGCCAGTGACCATTTACTTGGGGTCATAGTCCGAAAAATTTACAGGGTTTGTCGTGTATGTGCTCAAGCTTCAATGAGAAAACAAAAGACAAGACTTGCGATCATAGCCTACAAGACTGAAGACAAAAAAAAAAGGCCGCGGTTGAAAGTGCAGTGTTCCAGTGACTGTCTCACCTGTTGGAGTTTCAGATATGCCACCAGTTCCAGATGAAGGTGTGCCAGTGCAAATAATCTCCTACCTCATATCCTTTTGATGTTGTGATTGTAACAGTTCCTATTTCATGGGATAACAGGAACTCTAGTCTCTGTTTGGTGTAAAAATAGTGCATCATAAGCCTATAAGTATCTATATTTTTCCTGTTTGTATAACTTTTCTATTTTATTTCTATAACGCATAAATCATCAATTTTATATTCTTTACTTTTTTCTGATTTACTTTTTACTTCTTCCATCTACAATGTCTGATTTACTCACCAATGTTCAACACCACCTCATCTACATTCAGATTCCTGTAATCTAATTTCACCTACTAGTGGAAAAGTCCACTGAGCTAGATGTGACTACTATTTAACTTGCTAGAAAAGCGATGTTTAAGACCTGAGACTAGAAAGGTGGTTTTTATTCAAAAAAAAATAGTGCATAGGGGTTTTTTAATAAATTTGACCAGAATCTTAAAAAGCAGCGGGCCCAATAATTGCCATCAACAGGTCCGAGCCGTCAATATTCAAAAAGTACTGTACCAAAGTGTATCTAAATCATGAAGAATGAATCATACTGAATGAATTATATTCAATGACATTTAAATAAAAATAAATAGTGGTGGTTTCAACCTTTTTTATTTTAATTTAGTCATTCTCATTAGGTCCGTCAAAAGGGTGAGTAGATTATATGGACGCTCACTTGAACAAGAACTCATGCCTGATATCTTGCCATGAACGTCACTGTCATAAACTTTAGGCAAACTTTCCCAGGTAGAAAAAAAAAATCACATTTTTTGTTAATCATAAACCTTTTTTGGCTGGTTTGGCTATTAAATTTGATTTTCAATTTTTTTTTTCTTCTGTTGATTTTACAAAAAAGTTTGACTTTTTCGATTTTGTCGTCTTTCGAAATGGTGGTCACACACCATGAAATTGGGTCTAAAAATTATCAAAAATTAAAAAAAAATAATCCCGAAACGGCAATTAGCGTTTTGATTAAAAAGATTGCAAAAATTAACCATCGCCAGCAGAAAAAAAAAAATAAAAAAGACCTCACCGTATATGAAGTATTGCCCAACCGACACCACCACCACAGTGATATTTTCACTGCAAATAAAGCAATATTTTTTCAAAACATGAAAATTCAACGGAGACTTCTAGAAATAGTAAAAAAGAAAAAAAAATAACAAAAGAGAAAGAGAGAGAAAGAGGAAAAACCAACTAGACCAACCCTGATAGCCAAGACTCTTGCAATAGAGGTCAATAGACTTCATCAGATTGCCTTCATTAAATACTTGCCGAACGGCCAACAGCTTTTTCAATGCCTTTTAGAAGACCTAATTGGATTAAAGAAGCGCAGTTTCAGTTAATCCTGTTCTTTCTATTAAAAAAAAAAAAAAACTTGCTTTTTTCTGATACTTTGGATGGATACTGCCAGCCTGATTATCAAAAAAATCTGAATCTGAGTTTTACTTCAGCCAATCAGAGACAGGAAAAGCTTAAAATAAGCTACTCTCACATCATCTATGGGTCCCAACCTTAATCCTTAGGAACCAATCAGATAAGATCATTCCATCTGATTTTATTGCCCTTTTCAGGTTAAAAAACAAAAACTAAACTGAATGCACATAACCATGTATGCAACAAAAAGTAAAAAAAATTTCTACAACACTTTTTTTTTTATATATAATTTTTATATAAATATACTAGCATTTTCTCTTTTTATTTTTTTTCTTTCTTTTTGTTTTTTTTTCTTTAATAATACAGACTAATTGTCCACTGCACTTTTTTTTATTTTTTTTTATTTTATTTCCTTAGCCAAATAAAAAAAAAAGTCCACATACTTATTTATACAGACACAAATACAATGAAGTACTCCTGGTTATTTGCTGTTTGCTTGTTTGCTAGCTCAGTATCAGCTCTTCCTATTGTTGCCAAATCACAGGTCCCGCCGTTGCCTACGGTGCCGGCGCTTGTCAAGCGAGCAGACAGCAATGGCGCCCAGTCAGTGTGGACGTCGACGCATGCCAATGGTGTCAAGGAACTTGTTACTGCTACTACTATTGATGGTGTCACCATTTCTGCGTCTCCTGCTAAAAAAACTGATAACTCTAAGCCCACGCCTTGGGTCAGCCTCGACGGCTCCGGTATTCCTATTATGGTGACTCCCACCATTGTCAAGGCTGGCAGTGAGACCATTTCGGCCTCGCCTGTCCCGCCTACTAACTACCCCACGCCCTCGGCCATCCCCCCTGTGCTTAGATGCTTTGGTGATCGCGTGCCTCAGTCTAACAAGGGGTCCTCTAAAATTGCTCCTGGCTACCCCTTCTGTTCTCCTCTTAATGGCACTGAATGGATCGTTGGCGAAACCTACTGGATTACTTGGGACCCCACCTACTGGGGCGGCAGCGATATTACCCAGGTCAAGATCTTTGCTCGTTTCATGCCTATTGATGACGACCAGGACAAGGTTTTTGAAACTGACTGGATCTCAAACACTGATGGATACTTCCCTCTAAACATTCTGTCAGACTACCGCGTCCGCAACACAAACGGCTTTATGTTCATCAACATGCGACCGCTCGTGTCTGCTGGCTCTGATGCTGACCATACCGGCACTGTCAGCGGGCCTATCATCAAGGTTATCCGCAACAAGAGTGAAGCCGAGACAGTTATCTCAAGATTACCTTCTGATAACCGGAAGAACTCCATTTCTAATGGTAGCGGTTCTAGTCTCAGTGGTGGCACTCTTGCTGCTGCCATTGTGGTGCCTATTGTTTTTGTTCTTCTTATGTGCTCGCTTGGATACTACTGGCTTGTGCTCCGCCGCCGCGCCATCAACCGCGCCAGCATTCAAAAGGCAACTACTGGCAAGGGTAACGCTATTCCCAAGGGCCAGTCGCTTACAACGGTCTCGACAAACCAGTCGCAGATGACCACCAGCAACCCCTTCCATGACGCCCATGCAGTCGAGCTGGCAGACGGCAGACCGGCGACGAAGCCTTCCTCTGCTATTTAATGAGTTTTACGTTGAGATAAAAGATATACAAACATGACCCAAACAAAAAATTAAAAAAAAAAAATCAACCACTGATGTAATAAAATGTAATATACATTTTTTTTTAAATAACAAGAAAACAAAAAAAAAACCCCAAAAAAAGAAGCTGTAATAGTGACCCCTTCTGACGAGTTTTGGAGAGGTGTAGATGCAGTAGCCAGCATTTGCAACTGAATTCTGCAAAAGTTGTCTTGCATCTTCATTACTTTAAAGCATCATCGTTATGAAAAAGCAAAAAAAAAAAAAATCTCCGCTGTAGCTCAGCATAAATAACCCTAAAATTGAATAGCTCCAGAAGGCCTGCAAATTGCAATCTGCAATCGTTACCTGGGCGTGGGACACGGTCAGCGGTAGATATGGATAACAGCATAGGCCCGTAAAAATACAATCCGATCTACACTTTATTTAAACTAGACTATTCTGAGCAACTCTTTCCTAATCAAAGTTCTGTAAGATTCTTTTTAAAGGAACCCAGGGGTAAAGACTCAACGTTTAATCCCTAAAGATTAGACTCTTTCAATAGAATATTCCTAGCTGCATCAATCAATCATCCGTCGATCGTGTCCTGAATCTCAAGTGACTCCAAG
>JAKUCA010000309.1:0-17493 GCA_030567025.1 Geotrichum europaeum
TCAAAGTAGAGCGCAAAGACAAATTTTACAATCACAATCAAGACAATGAATGCCACCCATTCCAAATATATATATAGACATACAAATTTAAATTTTACACTAGTCAAACTCAATTGCCTCATCAACTTTATACTTTCTGCCTTAGTACATGAGCTTTGTGTGTAATCCTTTTTTTGTAATTGTACTCGCAATAGTCTCCACTAGTGGTGTTTTTTTTTTTTTAGTGTTTACCTAGTACATATATTGACGACTCAAAATAGGTTGTTTCTAATCCCAAACTTACTAGAAAATAAGAGCCAAATGCTTTGGATTTTTAGGAATATATATATATAAGCCCGATAAAAACAACAATGTAGACTTTCACAGCTTAAACCCAAAAAACAATAATCAAAAATTTAATAACCCCCAAACCTTTAAAACAGATATAAATATAAATATAGAATCAGGAAATCTAGATGAAATAAACAACAAAAAAATGAAATTAATAATTGAAAAAAATCTGAACCGGGCGTAGGTTGCTTGTATACATGTCCAAACGGCTGAACCGGCGGCTGGTGGGGGGTTTTTTGGGGAGGGCCAAAGACTTGTTGACACAAGCATTCCTCGGGGAGTTGAGAAAAAAAAGTCAGATTTGGTTAACAAAGTATTGAAAAAAACAATATATTGTGGGCGGATTAGGCTGATCAGACTTACCAGAGAGCTGCTCACCCACTACTCAACAAGAAAGAGGCGCGTGTGAAAAGATTCTATTGTGGGTTTTATCCATCAGAATAAATGTGTTTAGCTTGGTTCAAAAACAATAGTTTTAGAGTACCAACAATTTTGTCCTTTTGTTGTCTCAATAGTGTAGTTGAACTGTTTTTTTTATTTACACCACAATCACTGCCCAAGTCTTTTTTTTTTTTTTTTATCATAGAAATCACAACCAGCGTCAAAATCAAAAAGCTCGTTAAAAAAAAAAATAACATTAAAATTATGGTTGTCATTATCCTCCCATGGTGGCGCCATCATACTGGCATATATATATTTTGTCAACTTGAAAAAAAAAAATACAATTATTTCGGTGGTTACACGTTTTGTAACCACATGCGCTGGCCACAGGTTCGCGAGTTGTGTCCAATTTGGTTGCACTTGCCGCACCGGCGGCTGGTCACTTGTGGTGACAAGGCCATCATGAGACTGACGGTTTCCTCCGAATCACCACCAACGCTGCTACCATTTGTATGCTTATCATGGTCTACAGCCGGTACTGGAGTACCACCACGACTAGCCGCAGCTGGGCTGGCACTGCCGCTCGCAGCAGCGCTGCTTTGATTAAGCATAAAGTCCATAGAAACCCCGGTCTTAGTAAAGTACTTGACCATGTTGGTGAGCATATACTCGCGGGCCTCAAGCGACGAAAAATTGAGAAAATGATCCTTGACAAGACCCAGCGCCCGGTTAAACTTTTCGTTCAGCTCAAGCGCGGCGCGGTCGCGGTCCGTCAGCGACTCAAGCGCCAGCTGCGCCTTCTCCTCTCCTGCCTTTTTAGACTCTCCCCGATCAAGCCACCAGTGAGGATGAATATCTTCCATCGTTACCGAACGTGACAAAGTGTGCTTGCATGGCAAACCCGTCACGGCTGTGAAAATACCTGTGCAGCGGTGAGTCTCACCTAGCGCAACCATTTCCAGGTACCGCTCGTGTTGCTCCTGAATCATCTCCAGCGCAGGTGTGGAAATCTTGAACCGCACCTCATCATAGAACGGCACGTAAAACTTGGCCGGGCATTTAGTTCTCTGGTTGGATAAATCCTTCATATAATCATCATACTGCTGGCGCTGCATGGCAATAATCTGATAATAAAGTCGGAGAAGATCACCGCCGCAGTTTTTCACAAACCCTTCGACTTGATTCTGAACTGGCTCGGCGATTGCCATCGAATAATTGTTAAAATGGCGATGCTGATCAACCCAACCGCGCACAAATCGGTCTCTATAGTCAAAATATTTGTACTTGATGATATCTCTGATTTTGCACTTGGCGTAGCGCTTGAGAAAGTCCGACTGCTGATGAGCAAAAATCTCTGGCGTTTCTGAATCAATGACCTGCTTGAATCGTTTGAGGAACCGCTTGCGTTCAATAACAGTGTCAAACGCAATCAGACTTTTGGAGTACACATCTCCAATCACCTGGGCCACGCAAATTTGAGTAGTGCCGGGAAAAATGGTACCCAGCGGTGATAGCAGGTAGGGCTCATTGTAGCAAATGACTGATGCTGGCATGTATTCGCTACCAAAATACTTGCTCACGGCATTCTTAAGACTCGTTAGAACCCAGCGGAAATCTTGAATCTGGGCGTTTTTGATAATGCTATAGCCAACTTCAAAAGTTTTGTTAAGACCAGTGATACCAACAATGTGCACAAACGTGCCCTGGATGCCGTGTTCGGTGCGCGGCACAAAGTTGATAAAAAGAACCTCGGGGTATTGCTTGAGCATGTCGAGGCATGCGCTGGTCGTCCAAAATAAATGCGTGATATTGTCTTTATCCTCAATTCTCTCTTCTATAATTGCATTGTCAAACCGCAAAGCGCCAACTAAACCTTTAAGAATATTTTTGCCCCGCTGTCTTTGATCCTCGGGAATAGCCTCATCGGAGAACATTTGCAGCTTCGCTGCCTGCTTGGCCGGAGTGGCAGTGTCAATCTGTAGTGTCTTTTGAAATTCAGTGAGCCGCCGGCGCTTATGTGACGCGCCAGGGCCAAAGGGGCCATGATTATGATCGCCTACTTGCACATCAACTGCCCACATTTCAGCCTCGCTGGAAGAAACAGTGATCCGAAACGGGCAACTGCCGTAGACTGCCTCGTCCTCTCCTTCCTCCTCCGGGCGGGGTCGTTTATTGCCCTCGTAGACCTTGCTGTGACCACAAAAAAAGACCATCTTATTCTCATCAGAATTCTCTCTATCGACATGAACACTAAAACCCTCATTTGTAGAAAACTCATCAATATATTTGAGCGCCTTCTTTTTTGTGGGGAACGCGCGGGGCTCCAGTGCCGGAATCTGGGTGAGGCCATTGACCTGCGTGGAATGTTCGGCAAGCGATTCGCGCAGATCTTCGGGTAACGCGTCAAACTCGTCCTGGGTCACGACTTGATCAATCGGCCAAGCATCATTGGACTGCTCGCTAACAATTGCTTCTTCGTCTTCTTCTTCCTCCTCAGTAGGGCTATGGTTGAGAATTATATCGGGATCGCCTTCGGCCGAAGTCTGAATGGCAGCGGCTGCAGCTGCTACTGCTTCGTCTGTCTCAGATGCCTGCTTTGCAGAAGCCTGTTTGGCAATTTCAATTTCCTTATGCGTCGCGTCCTCGATAGGCGACTGATCTCTAAGGAACAGCGATGCATCGTCAACTTCGTCGATGGACTTATTGGAAGACATGGTGTTGGATTATGCTGAAATTAGAGATTAAGAGAAGAAAAAAAAAAATTAAAGCCAAAAAAAATAAGTGATAAAGAGGAGGGAAAGAAGATGCTTAAAGAAGGGCTTTGAAATAAATTTATCTGGTTGGGGTGGAGAAACCAGGTGAAGACCTGAAAAAGCCGGAGAAATTAATTTTTCCTGACAGACGGACAACAATGGTGGTTTTTTACTGAATTTTTTTACAGCTGATTACAACAAAACGGTACAGTATCCCTGACTCGCTGGTCACACTTTGCTTGTCCTGGGGATTTGGATGATGATGATGATGCTGCTGCTATGGGCTTCTGTGGGCTTCAATGAAAATTTAGTGTCTACGAAGTAGCATGCTGTTTAGAAGGAAAGGAAAAAAAAAAAAAAAGGAACAAAAAAGAACGGCAGCAACCTCCCTGGGTTTTATAAGCGCGGCGGCCACCTGTTGTGCTGAATGTTGCCAGCCTAGTCGCTGCGTGGGTCGCCCAAAAATTTTTTTTTTTTTTTAAAGAAAAATGGGAGAAACCGAAAATCAACCATGTGGTTACATCAGCAGAATGGTGCTGCTTAGTGATTGCTCCGCTACGGACTACCTAATGATTATCTAACGAGCAATTTAGGCCAATGGTAACGCGATATTTTTTATTATTAACGCGTGATATGACTAATCTCCATCTCAACAAAAGAGAAAAAAAGCACCATTTGCTGCTTTCGGCTATTTAGCCAATTATGATTACATAACCATTATGCAGAGCTAGTCATAGTTTATATAATTAACGGAGTCTTTCGGACCCAGGTTACTTTTTTTCCGGTAAAATATCTTTTTACAAATGTAACGTGCCATTACATTTTGAACATTTTCACTTATTTTATTTTTTTTATTTTTTATTTGTGCTTTCCCTCTAGACTTGAATACAGTCAGATTTTATAATTGAATACACATAGATTTTATACCCACGTACTTGATATATATCGTGATTTATATAATACCCATGATTGTAGAATAGCCTCCTTCTCACATTCAACAATCGCTCGTGTAGCCGCGGAGCCCGGCGTTGCTTTTCCGGTTTGGCGATGTGCGCACGATTGGCGTGTGCGCTGCAGTCTCGCGGTACTGCACTGGCGTGTGCGGCGTTGCTGGTAGCAGCTCATCTTTGTAGTCCGGGCTTTCGTAGTACTTGCCACGGCCTGCGCCTCTGGGTGTCCCTGGCACGTTACTCTCTTTCTCCTTCGACGCCGTTACCATACTCGTTGCGCCCGTGTCTGCGCGCAAAAGAATCGAAGGCGGGTTGAACGTTTCTGCCGAAGCGTTGTTGGCGCGGTAGCGCTGCCACTCCGCGCTCGGAGATGCATGGCTGTAGACAGGTGGGGGAGGTGGGGGGTCGCGCACGCAGACCGGCTGCGGCACGGAGATGGTGGGCTTTCTCCTACTGTTGTTGTTAGTGTTACTAGCGAATGGCCTCGTCAGCATTGACCTAAGCGAGTCAAGTGCGGCTGACGCGCTAGCAGTACGCGTGTGTGACGCGACGGGCGTTTTCATGTCGCTTTCATCACTGCTAAACCAGCACTCGTTGCTTTCGTAGCTTTTTGTTTTGGCGTGCGTGGCCGGGGATTTACTGTTGCCAAAATTGCGTGGCGGCTGTGGCGCACCGCTATGAATCCGGCAGTATGTGTACCAGCAGTAGAGGAAGCCCGTAAGCGCGACAAAGAGCCAGACAGAAAAGAGGGTCACTGCAATCTTAAGCTCAAGGTAAAGCGACTTTTCATAGACCTCAATCAAATTGCGCATTGCTGAGATCATAAGTGACACTGCCGATTCAGTTAACCGCAGCACTGAACTGGCCTGGGGTGTCGTCGCAACAGTGCTCTGGTTGTTTGGCACACCATACTCGTCAAGTAGAGCGCTGGGTAGAATGTAGTCGCCGGCGACCAGCGGCAACGACACCTGTGAGTTTTTGTGCACCCAGTTAATGCCCTTCTGGATGGCGTCAATCTTGGATCCAATCACGCAGTAAACGATACCCGAAATCCCCTCGTAAAACGGCGTCTGGCCAAACGTGCGGTTGAGCTCCCGGTTCATGGTTGTTGAAAACACAGTTAGCGTGTCGTTGACACTGCCAGTTGCCGAGTGCACCCACCCAAGTAAGTCTTCATTAATGTCATCCTGTGCGCTCTTGATTTGCACGTTGGTTGTGTTTGCCCAGCGCACAATACCCTCCTGCACGTCACCAAGAGTGTTGACAGTCGCTTGGTTAATTCCATTTTCAAAAGCGGGCAGCGCATCCTTAACCTGGTTAAAGATGATAAACTGTGTAATCACAACGAGAATACCACCAAGCCCAAGCGCCAAAACCATAAGCGCCGGAGGGTAGAGCACGTACTCAATCCACCATTTGGCGAGCGTCTTTTTAGTAAGTTCGCTGAACTGGCGTGCGGCCAGCAGCTGAAACCGCGTAATCCATTTGTGCGATGCGGTCTGAATCACCTCAATGTAGTCAATTCGCTGATTACTGATGGGGTTGGCGAAAATGCCGGCTCCCGCAGCAGCGGCTGCTGTGCGCTCGCTTTCCAATCGGGTTTGGTCAATTTTGCGCGCGTCAGCGGCACACTCCTTAAGCCATCGCCACTGCTTGATCTCGTTGTATGCTATAGGAATGCACACAGCAATGGCCGTGACCGCAAGTAAGATCACAAAGATTTTGGCGAGCATATCAACGCCCTCTTGGAGTTGCGTGTAAAAGTCAGATATCCCCGAGCCCTGGGAACAAAATGATATCTTTTGCTGCACAGGAATGTGAATTGCACTGACGTTAAATGCAATCTTCTTAGCCATGAGTGTATTGTTAAGCTCGGTTTTGATTAGGTTGAACGGAATGCTGACGACCTTGCTGGTTGCGTTTTTGACATCATCGTAATCAATTATCTTGCTCCTCAGCTCCTCGAGCTTGTCGTTGATAGACGAGGGAATGCTAAGATTCTTGAGCGATGATACTGAGAGAGACACGTTGCTAACAATGGCTTTGCTATCATTCTCGGTAAACGCGCTAGCAATTGAGTTGAAAGCACTGCCAACGGTGTTGATGGCCTTCTCTAGCGCGTCCACGCCGGTTTCAATGCCGTCGACGACTTTGGTGAGCGACTTATCAACAAAGTTAATGACTGATTCCGTCGCATTGAGGGCGCTGTTAGCAACAGTGTTGACGGCAACGGTAAGCAAGCATACATAAGTACCGACAAGCATGCTAATCACAAATAATAGCAGCTGCTCAAGAATTGTAAGACTCAGAAACAGCATCTCGATGAGGCCTTGGCGGGTCTGGGTGAGCCCACGCGAAATAAGTTGATTGGCACCGATAGCCATATAGTGCGGCACCGACGCCGCCGAGCTACCAATGTTCTCTGACGATCGGCAACTGCTCATAGTGTACTTCTCAGCGGTCTTGAGTGAAGAGCTTAGTGAAATGCGAAAGATCACGAGCTTGATGATGACAAGAATAATAAAAATGGAGTAGTAGTTGATCCACACCTGCGACAGCCGCGCACGCACACCAATGTACGGCGTGACACTATCGGCGGGAAACTGCTGCGGGTTATTGCGCCGCGCAATGGCCTGGTCCACAAGCCCAGTGGCAGCATTCTTGATTTTCTCAACAAGAACAAGTCGGCGGGGAGTACGCTGTTGTGGTTGCTGCGGTTTCTGGGTACCTGGGGCCGGCCGACTCGGGGAGGTGTAGTGGTTGTTGGTGTGGTTGTGCTGGCTGTTGTTGGTGACGGGATTGTTGTAGTGGGCGAGCATTTTTCCAACTGCGCCGGTGATGTGGCTAGTAAGACGCTTACCAGCGCCGAGCAAAGTAGAAGATGACATGATATTTAACGTGAATATAATGGATTTGTAGCGTTAGGTGGATATTCCCTTTTAATTTTGGAATAGGCCAATATCGCCGGAATATATATAAGTGTTCGCGATGAGTATCGCAGCCTCCCGCCACGTTTAAGACATGTTTCCAAAACTAGAGTGTCTGGATATCTTCAAACAATATCCTAATTCTAAAGTCAGCGGTTCTCAGATAATCCTAAACCGGCCGGAGCCTGCGCTCTTTTCGGCGAACAAAATGTTTCAGAATCCAAATGCGGCGGGACAGGTTTGGGGAGATGACTGTCTGGGAATGTGTTCGAAACGGCGAAAAAAAAAAAAAAAAAAAAAAAAAACACCGTCAAGGTTGGGCTACTGTGACATCATCATTCTAGTTACGGGGGTGCTCTGACCTGGCGGGTAGACCCTGGGTCTTTTGTTTACCAAATCTCCAATTATAATAGTTTTGTAGTTTCAAAATGTTATAAGAATAGATCGTCAGTGGGTTGGTATAGTTTACATAGATATCATTATTTTTCCTTGCCCTCGATTACATCCTCAATAACCTGGGCCTCCTCTTCGAGCTCCTCGGCCAGCGCAAGGTTCTCCTGTGACTCCCATAGATTGTAGTAGAACGAGTTCTTGTCAGCGAGCAGCTTTTGGTGAGAACCCTCTTCAAGAACTGCACCATCCTTAAGGACAATGATCTTATCTGTTTCAGCCACAGTCCGCAATCTGTGGGCAATGAAAACTGAAGTCGAGTTTTGGTCCCTAATGAGCGAGTGGATGTTTTGCAACAGGGCCTTTTCGGTTTCAGTGTCGAGCGCAGAGGTTGCCTCATCAAAAAAGATAATGGGCGATTTCTTGAGGAGTACACGCGAGATAGCCAGGCGCTGTTTTTCTCCGCCAGAAATCATGAGACCACGCTCACCGACCTTGGTTTCATAGCCTTCGGGAAGCTGTTCGACCAGCTTTGAAAGTCTGGCGCGGCGGGTGACATCCTCAACCTCAGCATCGGTGGCGTCAAGACGGCCGTAACGAATGTTATTGCGGATAGTATCGTTAAACAGAGGCGTATCCTGGGGGACAACGCCAATAGACTTGCGCAGGGACTCAATGCTAACATCACGAATGTCCTGGCCGTCAACCAAAATGCGGCCAGACTCAACATCGTAGAATCTAAAAAGCAATCTTAGGATTGTAGATTTACCAGAGCCTGAGGGACCCACAATCGCAACCTTCTGTCCCGCGGGGATGGTGAAGGTGGCATTCTGTAGAATCTTGCGCGAGGGATGGTAGCCAAACGTGACATTCTCAAACTTGATCTCTCCGCCATGAAACTGAAGTGGTTTCGCATCAGGCTTATCTTGGATCTTAACCTTGACATCCTGAAGCTGGAACAAGTTCTCCATGTCAAGAAGGGCCTGCTTCAGGTCACGGTAGACAGAGCCGAGAAAGTTAAGGGGAACAGAAAGCTGAAACACGAGCTGGTTAACAAGGACCAAGTCACCCACAGACAAACTACCCTCTGCAACGCCGTTGCACGCCATGTACATCATAGCCGTAAGTGCGGACGAGAAGATGAAGTTTTGACCAGAGTTAAGGAACGCCAGCGACTTTTGAACTTTGATCTGCGAGCTCTCATACGTGGCAAGAGCCTTGTCGTACTTGGCAGCCTGGAATTTTTCATTATTGAAGTACTTGACGGCCTCAAAGTTGATCAGCGAATCCAGCGCAACGGTAGCGGCCCTGTTGTCGGCAGCATTTGCATTTCTTCTAAATTTAGCTCTCCAAGTAGTAGTTTGAATCGTGAAAACAGAGTAGGTCACCATGGTCAGAAACGTAACTGCGGCGAAGTTGATTCCATAGTTGTAGGACAGAATACCGCAGACAAGAGAGATTTCGAATGTGATAGGAATCAAATGGAAGACCATGGACGTCAGCACATAGCTGATACCCTTGGTACCACGGTCAATCGCACGCGTAATGCCGCCGGTCTGTTTAGACAGATGATAGCCGAGATCTAGACGAAGCAAGTGGTTAAACGTATTCAGAGCAACATTACGGATGGCTTGCTGCGCAACGGACGCAAAGATGGCGTTTCGCAGCTCACCAAACAGTATAGCACCAAAGCGGGCCATTCCGTACGCAAGGATCGTGCCGCCAATAATGGTAGTGGCGGTACCGACTTGGTTGGCCCAGTCAATGTTCATATCGTCGATGATTCCCTTAAAGATAAAGGGGACTTGAACGTTAAGTAGCTTGGCGCCCACAAGCAGCGAGAGCGCGGTGATCACACGGACCTTGACACCGAGCGAAGTCTTGGGCCAAATGTATTTGATAAGACTCTTTAGAATCTTTTGATGAAATTTGGTCTCATTCTTAAACTCCTCGGCAAGCGTTTCCGAGTCGGGCTTTGTGGTGCCCTTCGCGGCCGAGTCAGCGGCGGCTGTCTTGGATCGCACAAATGTTGACTTAAAAAGTTGAAACCGAGATGATGAAAATGGCCGAGTTGTAGAAAAAGTGCCCGTTTTGCTGGCCCGGAGCGCGGCGAACAAGAGTGGTGAAGATGCGCAACGCGATGCAGACGAGGCTGCTGTGCTGGCAAAGCCCCGGAACGCCGGCACAGGTAACGCGCTATGCGGCTTAGAAGCTGCCACAGACCGCAGGCACGCAGCGCCCTGAAGTGGGAGTCGGTAGGACTTCATGGCGGGAGATCAGAAGAAGGGCCTGAGGCTGCAATTGAGTGTATGAACTGGAAAAAATATATATGACAAAAAAAGAAAAAAATTAGAAGGAGAGAACCAAGTTACGAGTAGGTTTTGACAAGAGCGGTTTTTTGATTGGAATTTGAGAATTTCAATTTTGTTTCTCGAACGGGTTTGCTCTGAGACCGAAATAGGCGACGACGATGACCCAACCAGTAAGCACGGGAGTTAGCAATCAGCGACAATGAACACAGCGACAGGCAGTGCTCTACGAACAGAAGTTGGCTGAAAGTCTCCAGATTGATTTAAAAAAAAATTGAAAATGAAAAATAATAATAAATAAAAAAAGCCATAATATTCTACGGTCCTGTATTTATATTTCTTAATCAACGCATGCAGTTGACCACGGCAGGGTTAGGTCCCGAGCAGCTCATCCGGCGCCAAACATACGCCATCCGGCGCGTCTCAATTAAGATCTCCATTGCAGTCCGAGCCCTTTTCTAAAGCACAAAGCAGTCCATTAGGAAGTACACTGGTCACACTCGTGCCGTCAACATATTGGAGCCTTTTGATTTGAAGCGGTGTCTGGTCCTGTTGTTGCGGCAGCTCCTCTACCTCAGCCCGTGCCAGCTCCGGATCATCACTATGCTCCTCTTCGTAGATCAACTCCACGAAATGCTTGGGCATCTCAAACTCGACTCTTGACCGATCTGACCCCTCCTCCAGCCTCTGATGTGGCTCGTCGTATCGAAGCGCGCGGGTTAGCAGCGTCGGCCCCCGCGTGTCCACGTAGCTGCCAATGCCCCATTGTGTCATCATGGCAATATACGCAGTGACGAGAACAATATCACGGTCAATCATTGTTTCATCTACGAGAATTTCAAAATCAAAGCGCATTGTCCGTAATTGCCGCGCCTTGGCCACGCGTTGGCGGATCTCCTCCTCGCCGCTACCAGGATTGATAACGCGCTCAAGAAACCTCGAACTTTGTCGCCATTCATACGCCGCGCCGTCGTTAAGATGAAACTGCCGGGTCAGCCCTGCTGAACCAAACGACCACGCGATGTCGCGGTGGCGCAGGTCTAGCTTGTGATTGAAATCAAAGTACCGATTTACAAGGCCCGCGTGCAGAGTGGCCACCTCGCGGCGTTCTTTGACAGTGAGCATGGACCACACTGGAGTAAACACGGTGCGCCGCTCAATTGTGTATATTTTGACTCCCGAGGCATCAAAAATGTTGGTAATGTGGTGCCGGTCTGTGCGCTCACGCCGTAGATAATACACCGTGGGAGTGTCCGTGAACGCGGTGCGCTGTGCGGCGCCGTCACGCGCAATGCCCATAATGGGGTTGAGACCAAGCGATTCAAGAAATAGTCTAGAAAAGCTGATAGCAGCATTAACCGAGAAAACAGCTGTTGATGAAAGCATGATAAATAAAGGTACTAAAAGAAAGATATTAATGGACAAGTATGTAAAAGCAACGTGATGATAGCTTCATCGTTTGAAATGTGGGAAAAAATTGCGGTTTATATGTCTGAATCTGTTACAAGAAAGCTGTGATTTGATATCAACACATATTGTTGGTGCTTATTGTTTATACCGACCTCAGCAGCGATGTGGTTGAATTAACTTTATTTGCAGAAGCCAATTCAAGGTTGACAGTTTGATTTGCTTCTGGGTTTGTGATGCGCTGATCCGTTCGCGCTGTTCTTGTATCCAATTTTAACTTATGAGTTCTACATGAAAAAATTACCGATTTTCCGTCATGACAATGCGGTTTAATTTTTAACTCATACTATATATACATCAACTATTTACATTGTTCGGCCTAGAGTCTACCCTCAGCCGCACGTTCAATATCCTCAATCTCCTTCAAGGTGTCCACAGTAAGTACCTCGTAGTCACTCTCGCCAACAACAACGTCATCTTCGATGCGAATACCGAGGCCGCGGAAATGCTTGGGAAAAAGCTCACTGTTCTCGGGCACATAAACACCCGGCTCAATCGTGATGACCTGACCGGGCTGCAGCTTGGCGTAGCGCGGCGGCTGTGTAATGTCATGCACGTCGATGCCCAGGTTGTGTCCAATGTAGTGAGGATAGAGCACATGAAGCTGGCGCTGCGTCAGGCCAGTAAAACCGCAGTTTTTGAGCTCCGTGAGCATCACGTTTTCCGAATGGCTGTGGATATCATGCAGTGACAGTCCGCTTGATGCTGTACACAGCTTGATGCACTCCTTGTTGACATTCAGGCATGCTTGGTAAAGATCACGCTGTGGCTCGGAAAACTTTCCACTGACGGGCCAAGTGCGCGAAATGTCCGCACAGTAGCCGCCGTAGCGACCGGCGGCGTCTACTAGAACCATGTCGCCATCATGAAGCAAGTCGTCGTTGCGTGTGTAGTGGATGGTCAGAGCATGCGCACCGCCGGCAACAACAGGCAAATATGCAGACTCTTCGCAGCCAGCCATGCGGAACTCGTAGTCCAAAAACGCCTGCAGTTGGCCCTCGGTGCGGAAACTCGTTGCGTAGGCCTTGTTGTAGGCAGCGCTCGACAATTCTGCTGCAATACGAAGGTTGTCAATTTCAGCTTCACTCTTGACCAACCGGGACTTTTCAACCAGAGCAACGGCAGATTTGTAATCTTTACGGCCTACCTTCTTAAAAAGTTCCACCAAAGAGTTTTTCACCACGTCCTGACCATGCGACTTGAAAAAGGATGGAAGTCGGTTGCTGGTTTTGGCAGGGAAAGTGTCCATGTAGATGGTCTCAGCGTCCTTCAAAAGCAGCTCAATTTGTGAATAGATCTCGCTAAATGGATAGGCGCGGTCAGCGTTGAACATTTCGATCGCACCGTTGGGACCGGACCGAGTTCCGTCCCACAGTTCGGCTTGGTAATCCTTTCCGGGCACAAAGAAAATGCTTTCCATGTTGTTCTCATTTTCGCGGTAAAGCACTAGCGCGGCCTGTGGCTCAAGAAAACCAGTGAGGTAGAAAAAGTTGGGATCCTGGCGAAATTCGTAGAAAACACTATTAGTCGCAAACTGAACGTCGTTGCCAGGAATGATGACAAGACTTTTATCGGGAAGAGATTCGAGAATACGTTGACGCCGGGCGTAGTATTCCTGTGCTGAAATGCCGGGTGTGATTTCACCGGGACGCAACTTGTGCGGGTGCGTCTCATGGATAGGCTGACCAGCGGTTAGAAAAGAACCTTGAGGGGCAGACGCATAGGTTCGAGTCAGGGACAAACCCTGCACCTGCGAGTGTGCGGACGAACGCTTGATACACGCACTAACAGTGGCCGCCAACGACCGCTTCCAGGAGCCAGATCGTGAAACAGCTCTGAGTAACATTGTAGGTTTCGAATATCTAGTCTTTAATCAGTTTAACTGGTGGCCGCTCAACCCGTGAGATATTAAAAAAGAGAGTGCAGTACCATAGAAATTTCAAAAAAAAAAAAAAAAAAAGCGTCATACATATTCGGGTGTCTTACATAAGCTCATACGGGATTGATACGCGAAGTTTCCGAAGCTAGGATTAATGATTATAGAGTCGCGCCAAGACGCGCAAACCGGTTTTTCGGATGTAGTTGGCTAATTCTCTTCCAGTCAAGCACACTTCCAGGAAGATTATCATTATAGCCACCAAATCTGTCAAACGAACTATCGTTTCTCAATCGTTCCAACTCACTCATAAGCGCCTCGTGGGGGTCCGCTGGTAGCGCGTTTGTGATGGCATGGGCGGCCCAGTTAAACACTTGCACTGACGAGTCGTCAAGTACCAACAATTTATAGACAGCACCGTTAAGCGCAACTGCCAATACTGTGTTTACGAGACCAGTCGCAGCAGGATGGGTAGGATCAATGAGTTTCTGAATTTCAGAGATTTCCTCTTTTAATGGTATTAGCTTGGCAATTATAGTGGGGAGCGTTACTGTAGCCAAAACCTTTAACGTGCTTGAAGATGCTACTGGCTTGTCAGTGTGAAATGAGATGCTTGGGGCCTGGAAAAAATTTACCGTCCGCTGCTTGTCTGATGTCACGATTGTTCCATCCAGTGTGCATTGACAAACAATCGAGCGCATGTACTCATCACCACAGACTGAGACGAGCTCTGGCGTGCGCGCACGATCATAGTGATACAACACAATTGAGGATTTTAGAGTTCCAACACTCAGAAGTGTTTGCGACTCGGTTGTTTTCACAACCTGAATACTAGCAACTGGCGATAAACACTGAAGCTCATTATTATCAATTTCTTTGACTTTGCATTTGTCACCATCAATCGACAGCTTGTAAAGCACAAGTTTGTCGCGCTGACCGCACACAATTGTATGCTCGTCAATCTGTGCAATACAGGTCACCGGCGCGTTCGTCGCTATTACAAATCGCTTCTGCAATTCAACGCGTCCGCTCTTTGTCCTTGACGCTGACAGAACATACACAAATCCACGACTGGCACCAAACTTGGTTTCGATGCCACTGCCAAGCACAATATACTTGAACTGTCTACCGTTAACGGAAAACTCCCACATAGTAATCGCCAGCATGATCTCGTCTACAAATCCCGAGTCATTTGTTGTTTTTGGTTTCCAGCTATCGTAATCCTCGTTAGGTGTGACTATGACATTTTTCTTGGAGTCATAAAACCTCAAAAAAGAAAGCCGCGAAGTTTTGCAAGAAGCCTCAAACATAATCGCGATCATGCCAAGATGTGGTACATGCATTGCTCGTCGGGGCACAGCTCGTAGAGGGATACGCCGGCTGATTGTATCTGGCGCCTGGTCTACAACAAGGATACTCAGGCTGTGGTCAATAACGGCCGCAACCACTGTTTCAGTGCCGTTGGAGATTGGAAAAAGGCACGCAGCTTGGACCTGCCAAGAAACTTTGCTTTCAATGATAACCCGCTGCGGAAAATCCAAGTCAAGTAGATTATCAATGGCAAACAGTGAGTCAGAAAGCGCAAAAGTCCGCTCAGCAGTTTGAAAGAACTGAATGGGAAGTGAGCCCACCTGCTTTGTAAAAATGCCATCAGGACGAACAAATACGACGCTACCAGAGTTGGTACCAATAACAAGATTGCCCTGAATTAATACTGCATCGTTCAAAAATAAATTATTAAGATCGGATCGGTAGTTTTCGAACTGTGACGATATCTCCAATTGGGCAGTGTTAACATCAAATTCATAAATAGAAATCTCAGATGTAAAAGAACCAATGATGATAAGCAGGCGCCCATCACCGAGGCCTGCCAGCTTCAAGCATGCAATATCGTGGGGGAACTCAACCAAGCCCACGAGTTCAAGGTTATTTTCAGCAAACTTATACAACTGCACGGCCAACAACGCCTCCCCAGTTCTCTCAGCAATTACTATATGCTCACCTGATACCGACGCGGCCGCAATTGACTTATCTTCCGCACCTCTGTAACCACCGGCAAAATTGGTGATGACGACCTGCGATGAAGTGACGTGCACAAAGTGGTCAGGCCCCAGTGGTGCAAACAGCAAGGTCTCTGTGCCCAGATCTAGCTCCGCCAATGCGGAGTAGTCTACAATCTGCAACGCGTCATCGGACCCCTCTTCAGGGTCCACGATCTGAAACAATTGTGCAAAGTATGGGTAAGAGGCAAGTAGGTAGCTGCCCTGGCTAGATATAGCGCTAAAAATGGTTTTCACGCCTTGCATGGGTAGACCTTCAAGTGCCACGGAGGCACTGTATCCGCGACGAAGATGAACCAACGCGCTGGATGCAGAGTCCACTCCCGACGTTACAAATAGTTGCGTCTCAGACCGCAGGCAGTCAAAGAGCGTGTCTGACTCAAGGGTGACTGCATCTCTTATGGGGCCAAAGGACTGGAAAGAATTCAGGTACTCAACGTTGACAGCGGACTCTGTTGATGCCACAAAGAATGTGCCGCCGACGACACCATCACCAGCAGTGTGAATAGTCAAGTTTGCTGCGTCAATAATAGAAACTTGTGGCGTAGGATCGCCAGCCTCGTTCGAAGGAATTATAACAAGGGAAGAGCCAAGAGTAGTCTGTAAATCTACCAGAGGAACAATAGAGACCGCTTCTGCAGCGATATCGACGGTGATGGTGTAGATAACATTCGATTCCGTAGCAAGATAAACATGCTGAGTTGCATGGTAAGTCGAGTCAGTATAGGGCTCTTGATAATACGCAACAGGAAATGATGGGAGTCTATACTGTTTGTAATCGACTTTGCCAGAGAGTAGGTCGGGGAGCGGCAGCAAAAAAAGCGAATTCTCCGTGAATACAAGCAGGGCACCGTCGGAGCAGGGAATTGGCACAATAAATATGGGTAAGGGAGATGAACCAAGCGAGACCGGCTGCACTGATACAAGCGCCATATCCGACAGTGAATTTTGCGTGTACCACTCGTATATTCGAAATCGGATCTTTGCCTCAGGTAAAGCGCAGACCGCGATAAAATAGAGGTGCTGATTGTCGACGCCCTTTAATGGGTAAAGAAATGTCGTATGCAAAATTAAGCTCGTGTCGAGGGTGAGCTCGTAAAACGAGTCTGTTGAATTGTAATTGCCAAAGCGCTGGAACAGGATGCGGTTACGGAACGACGCGAGGGCGAGTGTTTTGTAGTGAGAGTCAGCAGTGATAGACCAGCCATAATTCTCGATCGAGAGTTGCGACTGCTTAAGCACGTGCGAGATAGTAAGTGTCTCAAGATCAATAAGTACCAGGTGGCTTGTTGAAAGCAATAGAATGAGCGTGGAAGCCTGGAGCGACGCGTTCACGATTGTCGTGGGGAGGTCGATAGTGTGCGAGTCATACACAAAGGATGAGTCTAGAATAAAGATAAGAGCATTTTTATAAATAAAAAGCTGTTTAATGTGCTTGGAAGATATCGGTTGAAGGGCGACAATGTTCATTGCGTGTTTATCATGAGAATAAGTCTTCTATCGTTTCTATAATGGCAGTTGTCAGGACATGGGCGCTGTGGTCGAGTTAGCGATTGAGATCGATTCAGCAAAGAAAAAGTAGCATTTTGGGGTACGCGATTGTGTTTGCTTAGTCATCTTCATTTTTTTTACATTTCACAAAAGCCAAAGTCCCAAGTCATCAATTGAATCACAACTAGACATGCCAACAAAACAACGGCTCTAAACACTTAAAACAACGTGACAGCAGCAAAAGGCTCAAAAGGAAACATGGATAATAATTTGTTTCAATTTTAATTTGCAAAATATATTGGTTTTGGTTTAGGATAACGCTGAGATATGTCAAAAAAAAAAAAAAAAAAAAAGGTACTATGTTTTGCAATTTTTTATAATTTCCAACTTTCTTGGTTTTTATCGGCTTGACTTGAAGCTGAAATCTATTTTACTATTCAAAGCTTGAATAAATAGATTGTGATATAAACAGCTCGTGGAGTTGTTATTAAAAGCACTTTATCAGCCGCAGGCGTTTTTTTTTTTTTTTTTTTTTTTTCACCTTAAGTGCCACCAGACC
>JAKUCA010000310.1:0-17490 GCA_030567025.1 Geotrichum europaeum
CAGTTTAATTAAAAGATATAAACACACGCTCGAGTGTGCCCATCACAAGTTTTCACAAAAAAAGAATAACAAAAAAAGATGAACAATAATAATAAAAGTAATAATGAAAACAAAAACTTGACGGAGTTAGTAGAGCGTTTGAACATTTTGAGATCTTATGTTAGTAGCACATCACGCCTACTAGCGTAATGAATATCAGCAACATGATGACAGCTCAGATGATCAATAGCATCCGCTTCTTGCGCGCTCTCAGCTCTGTTGGCCGCAGTTGCACCACAAGGCCACCCATAAGTTTCTCTTCCTCTTCGTCACTTTCATCCCGCAATCCGTTTTCGTCATCTCCGTCATCATCATCTGACGTTGCTGTCTTTTGGTAGCTGCCGCTACTGCCACCAATACGCTTGCTGTTATTGATGCCTAGGAACACGTTTTTAACACGCTGGAATAGACTCCGCTTGGGATAGCTACCAGATAAAGACAATATCAGGTCCTGCTCTTCATCAGAGTCGTCACTGGAATAGCTGCTGTTATTGCTACTGATGATTCCACCATCCTTTTGAAAAAGCGAGGATCTGGATGACGCCCGTGACATGCCCGCCAGCTTCACCGACAACTCACGTTCTATCAACTTCAACGACGGCGAGACAACGTCAATTAGCCGCAGGGTGTCGAGGATTAAATGCAAGTCCTGGCGCCTATATAGGATCTCTACTCCTTTACTTTCGCCACCGTACTGGCGCGTCGTGGGCATCTGCCAAAAGGTGAGGACGCAAAAACCCAGCAGGAATACATAAACGCAAATCATCGTGGTCTTGCCCAACAGTGACGTCGTAATAAAGTAAATCATTGAAGATGTGATAATGTTCAGCATTTGCTCGGATCTCCTTTGGTATTTGCTCTGTTTTGAGAGCTTTATACAGTTTTCCAAAATCAGGATCTTCCGGCAATGCTTTCTTAATTTCTTCAGTGTATTCAGAACTTACACTGACAGTCATCCTCAAGGTATTAATGAAAGCCGTGAAGTGCCCTTCCCCCTCCTCACTTTCGGCTGTCTCAGCCGTTAAACGGGGAACGCGGCTTAGAGCATCAGCAGCAGTGTTTTTGTTACCCGATAAATGCTTGATGTGAAAGTTATATTCCGCTAAAGTATCTATCCATCGAGCAATCCTGTGCTGAGGTGTTTTCTGTTGTGACAGTAAATACGTGAGGGAAAAGTGGTCGGTGCGCACTATAAATTCACGTCCCAATAAAAGATGTCTAAAAAATTTCATTGCATCCACAATGGCTAGACATTCTTTTTCCCTAACAGTGTACTTCTTTTCTTGAGGCTTAACTGCTCGTGACCAATAAGCCACAACTCCTAACAACCTGCCTTGCTTGGTACGATTTTCTAAAACGGCGGCTAAACCTTCATCGCTTGCATCAGTGGTGAGCCAAAAATCTTGTTCGAAATCCGGCATCATCAACACAGGAGGAGCAGAAAGTAGAGCTTTTAGCTCTTCGAACGCTTTATTCTGTTCTGAACCCCACTTAGTATGACCATTAGCGAATTCATAAAGTGGTCTAACTATTCTAGAGAAGTTCTTCACAAAACGTCGATAATAATTAGCAAGGCCTAAAAAACTAAGAGCTTGTTTAGCTGTCCATGGCTTCGGGAAATCAGCTACAGCTTTGACTTTGTTTGCTAACGGTGTTATCCCTTCGTTAGACACTTCAAAGCCCAAAAATGGAACCTTTTGCATAAAGAACATACATTTAGATTGTTTAGCGATGAGCTTAGCTCCGCGAAGAGCTTCCATGACCTGCCGGACATGAATTCTATGTTCTTCCAGCGTTCGGCTATAAATCAAAATATCGTCCAGATAAACTTCCACAAACTTGTTCAAGAACGGAGAGAAAACCTCGTTCATGTGTGCTTGGAAAGTAGCTGGCGCATTGGTTAGCCCAAAAGGCATAACCCTAAACTGATAATGCCCCCGAGGGGTACTGAAACCAGTCTTTGGCTCATCGGCCGGGTTCACTCTGATTTGGTGATAGCCCGACATTAAGTCTAACTTAGAAAACCACTTCGCACCCCCCAGTCGATCTAAAATATCTGCTATTACTGGTAACGGAAACTTATTTTTTACCGTTTGTTGGTTCAGCAGGCGATAGTCCACACACATACGGAGGGATCCATCGCTTTTCTTAACAAAAAGAACGGGTGCGGAGTAAGGAGATACCGAGGGTTCAATGTAACCCTTGGCTAATAAAGACTCGATCTCTTCCTGCATTATCTTTTGTTCAGAAATCGATAAGCGATAAGGAGGTCGAGACGGAGGTTTACCGGCAAGGAGATCAATATTGTGAGTTACACGGTTTAAAGGCGGAAGCTGAGAAGGAGACTCATTTGTAACAACGTCTGGGTACTCTCTCAGGATTGCCACGCTGTCCGGGTTTACCTCTTCAATAATTGCGTCCGGCCTTTCGGTCACTAGCGCCATGAAGAACTCTGAAGTCCCAGGACGACTAGCCCGCCGAAAGTCAGCACGATCTACAAGCGTACAGTTTAAAGAAAGTTTTGATCCGGTGTTAGTAACGCTGGACCTATCACAAAAATTCCTACGTTCTTCGTCATCTGGAGATGATAATAATGAAGAAACGATAGTTATAGAGCATTGTTTCTCCGTCGGACCTTCACAATTTGAGAGGTTTTCGACATTACAGTCAAGTGTAATAATTGGAGAAATCTTAGAAAGAAAATAAAAATTTCTGTTTAAAGAGATAAGACACAGACTTTAATGTGTCAAAGACGTAGGCACAAACAAAAAATAGCATTAAGATAATACAATATAAAAATTGCTTAGAAAAAATAAAATTGCCTAAAACGTGTCCCATAAATTTAATTTGAGACTGAATAACAACCGACCATTTGGTGCTGTGAAAAGGTTTGAAAGGCTGGGCAGCGACTGGATATCACACCCTCTTCTTAGGCTCTGTAATAACTTTGTCTTCTTTTCAGTCGGTTACTAAGCTTTAAAGGAAGTAAACAGGCCGTGAAGTAGCCGCCATCACAGGAAAAAACCCTCCTTGTGAATTAGCATTGCACTTACCATCCTCTCCTCTTCTACTTCTTCTTCTTCTTTTTTTCTAAAAATGACAAGACTTGAATCAACAGATTTTTTTTCTATTTGAGCTCCGTCGTAGTAGCCGCCCATGCGATTTCCCGTGACACCCGGTTCTTTTTTTTTTGTTTGTTTGTTTTTTCTTTCCGTCTTTTTTTCCGTCTTTTTTTTTTTGGTTGTGTCGATGAACCCATATTAATGTGGCTCACTTTGTGTGTCGACTCCCCTCAATTTTATTTTTGTTTTTGGACCTGGAACTTTGTACCCATCTCAGCAACAACAACAACAACAACAACAACCTTGTTGTTTTTTACTTTCTTTTTTTGTAATTACCCCTCTTTGATTGGCCAAATTCTTACTGACTATTGTTGTTTAAACGGTCTTGGTGTTTATGTATAAATTATTATTTAGGACTTGTGCCAATGACACTAGAGTATCCTTCATCATCACAACAACTGCACAAGTAATATATAAACCATCCACAACCCCCTTGATCATTCTCCTTACCAACAACTTCAAAAAAAAAAATTCATTTTTTTTGGCAAATGATTTTTTGTAAATCAGATCAACTTTTTCATTGTATAGCGTAGCCAGAATTGACATCTGATTCCGTCGAGGCTGGTATATCCCAATTGAGTCACGTTGGTGTCGAAAATAAAATAATAAAAAAATTATTTCTTTAAATATCCCGAGGTTCGTCCGTTAACTTTTACTCTCTCTTCACTATTCTTGTTTGCACCCTCCTCGCTACTTTCATATAAAGGCACTCCAGGTCACACTATTTTTCAATTTTTTTTGTTGTTGTTGTTGTTTTTTGAAATTTTTTTTTTTTTTCTAATAGCTTTTTTTCCCCTACTTTTCTGTTGGTTTTTTTTTTAACTTGCTGGTTCATTAATATCATACTCCAACATGTTGCGTTCGGCTAGAAATAACTCTCAGATATCCTCTGCGCTACTAAAATCAACCAGATCTGTCAGATCTGTGATTACTCCCACGACCAAATCATCCTTCTCGATCCTCGCATCAAAATCACTCCTGCATCACAAAAAACCGGCTGCATCTCGGCTGCGCCTTGCTTTTAACGCTCCCGCCGTCACCGCTAGATCATTTGCTACTATTAATGATGCAACCCCCCAGCAAAAAGAAGAAGCCGACGAGGTCCTATTTGAGCCTCGAGAAGCCGATGAGGTAGACGTTTGTATTGTTGGTGGTGGTCCCGCCGGCCTTGCTGCCGCCATCCGTTTAAAGCAATTGGACGAGAACGACGAGTTGCGCGTCATTGTTCTCGAAAAGGCCTCTGATATGGGCGCTCATATTCTTTCCGGCGCTGTTTTGGAACCTAGAGCTCTGGACGAACTGCTGCCTGACTGGAGAGACGACCCTCCTGAGCCCCTCACCATGGTTCAGTCTGAAGCTATGCGGTTCCTCACTAAATCAATGGCAATCCCCATCCCCGAGCCGCCTCAGATGCACAACAAGGGCAAAAACTACATTGTTTCCTTGAATCAGGTTGTCAAGTGGCTTGCGGAGAAGGCAGAGAGCTTGGGTGTCGAAGTCTACCCCGGATTCAGTGTTTCTGAGTTAGTCTACGACGAGGAAACTGGTGCAGTTAAAGGCATTGCTACGAACGACCAAGGTGTCTCAAAGGATTTTAAGCCCAAGGACAGTTTCCAGCGCGGCATGGAGTTCCACGCTAAGGTCACGCTGTTGGCTGAGGGCTGCCACGGTTCTCTCTCCAAGAAGGTCATCAACAAGTTTGATCTTCGCAAGGACAGTGATCCGCAAACCTACGGTATTGGCATCAAGGAAGTCTGGGAGGTCCCCGAGGAGGTCTGGAAGGAGGGCTTTGTTGGCCACACCATGGGCTACCCGCTCGACTTTGAGACTTATGGTGGTGGCTTTATGTATCACTTTGGCGAGAGACTGGTTTCCGTCGGCATGGTCATGGGTCTTGACTACCCCAACCCGTGGCTCTCACCCTACCAAGAGTTCCAAAACATGAAGCGTCATCCGTTCTATGCTAATGTTCTTAAGGACGGTAAGTGTCTCTCTTATGGTGCCAGAGCTCTTAACGAGGGTGGTCTGCAGTCTATCCCCAAGCTTTCGTTCCCTGGTGGTGCCCTGATTGGCTGCACCGCCGGCTTTGTCAACGTGCCCAAGATTAAGGGTACTCACACGGCCATGAAGACTGGTATGCTTGCTGCTGAAGCTGCGTACACCTCAGTTATCGAGCAAAAGGCGAAATTGGAGGCCGCTGAGGAGGCTGAGGAGGAGATCACGCTTGCGCCCATTCAGCTCGAGTCGTACGAGGAAGCATTTAAGAAGTCGTGGGTGTATGAAGAGCTGCATGAGGTGCGTAACGTGCGCCCTTCGTTCCATTCACCCCTCAAGTTGCTTGGCGGTGTTCTTTACTCTGGTATCGACACATTCCTTCTCAAGGGCAAGACGCCCTGGACATTCCATCACAAGACAACCGACTCGGCCGCCACCAAGCCCGCCGATAAGTACAAGCCCATTGACTACCCCAAGCCCGACGGCAAATTGACCTTTGACATTCTCACGAGCGTGAGCCGCACGGGCACTAACCACGACGACGATGAGCCCTGCCACCTGCGCGTCAAGAATGGTCATGATCTTGATGCCCACACGGCCAAGTCATACCCTGTTTACAAGGGAGTTGAGAACCGGTTCTGCCCCGCTGGTGTCTACGAGTACATTGCTGATGAAACCAAGCCCGAGGGCGTCCGATTCCAAATCAACTCACAAAATTGTATCCACTGCAAGACCTGTGATATCAAGGTGCCCACCCAGGACATTGACTGGACCGTGCCCGAGGGTGGTGATGGTCCCAAGTATTACATGACCTAAGGGGTCGGTGATATATGTTTCATGTAAATAACGGATAAGGAAATAAATAAATAATAAAATAAAAAATAATAAAATAAAAAATAATGATAAAAAATTTTTTTTGGAAATAAATCTATAATAAATGAAACATTTTTTTACACAATTGGGCCACCAAGGACGCATTAAATATGTGTATATTGGTTCAGAGAAAAGTTTTTTTTTTTCTTTTTTTTTTTTTTCTTTTTTCCAATACATTTCAATTGAGTTTTACGTTTAGACATTCAACAGGCAGGCTATATATATATATATATATGTAGATGTTGTTGTGATAGTAATAAAAGACTTTCGTTGTTATAATAGTTAATAGAATCATTCACTCATGCGGCCCAGACAGTAAGTTCAGGCGGCGCTACTCGCGCCAGGCCACTACCCAGGCCCACCATGCGCACGGGTTCCAATGCCATTTGAATATCCTCATCACCATGCATGGTGACAAAATCATCATCTTCATCTTTATACTTGATGCGGATGGGGTTGGGGGTTTGTTTACCACAGAGCCGCACTTTCCGTTCTACGCGTTCTAATAGGTTCAAGTATGTGACATCCTCGGGGACCATGAGTAAGAAAGTGTCGTCGAGGTAGTGAAGTTTGACCTTCATGTTGGGCTTGCGCGCGGCGGCGGTAGCGGTGGGCGACGCGGGCACCGATGCCATGGGCGTCGTGGTGGAATTGATGCTGGGCAGGACAAGTGATGCCATCGCTGCAGACGACGACGACGCGGTGATATCCGTAAAGTTGGAATTGCGTAGCGTCACAGAGCTACGTGATTCGGACGAGAAACTAATGCTGCTAGACCGCGTGATTATGCTACTACTGCTTGAATCTAGCTTATTGGTGTTCATTAGCCGGATGCTGTTAAAATCTTCGGATAGATCTTCAAGTTGTTGCTGGTACTGCGCCTTGCTGACCTCTGATGTTGCGTCAAAAGTTGTGTCGTCCGCATCAGTCTCGTCCTCATCAAGTTCTTCTTCATCATCCTCATCGTCATACACCTCATTCTGTTTGTCACGTTGAGCTTGCTGCTCCTGTGTCGAAGATTCCGCCGCATCCTCCTTATACCGCGCCATCATCTGCTTGATGGTCGTGAGCCACTGGTCAAGCAGTTCCTCGTTACGAAAACGAATGTCAAAAAAGCCCGTATCCATCACATCCTTGCCCCAGGCAATATGCAACAGATATCCATTGTCCTTAATGGCGGAAATTTTGGTGATGAAGGCCATGTAGATGCGACCCTTGAGAATCAAATTGCTCGTGCGCTGTGGCTTAGTCTTTTTGGACGAAAGGGTCATGGGCTTTTTAGGCGGCGCCGACTCCTTGCAGCAAAGAATAATATTTTGAAAAAGGTAGAGGTGGTACTCGCGCTCAGCGCCAGTCTTGATCACGGGCAGCACACCATCATGTAAAAGGGGGCCAAAATCGCTGAGGCGATGGCCCTTCCAGTCAAGCAAGCGCTCGGACAGGTCTTTAACAATACTAAGATTCTCGACCCGCCGCTGTGTTTCGTTCACGTTCAATGCCACGCGTTTCACAGACTCGAGCGCATCGACCTGATTCTGGTAATTGGGCCAGTCCTCTGGCGTATTTTTGACCAGCTCCTTTAGCAGCAGCGGATACTTGCAAATACGCTGAATTGGCTTGATAAGAAAGCATGGTAGCCCGTATTGTGGTTCCATAATGTGCGAAAGAGCCGAGAGTTTGCTGGACTCGGCTAGCGCAATCTCTCCGGCCTTTTTGTGATTCGAAGCAAAGCCCTCGTAAACTTCAAACCCTTCCTCAAAATTGATAAACACAGACCCCAGGAACTGCTCCTTGGGCGGTAATTGTGCATGGTATTCAATTCCAATTAGGAATCGTCGCTGAAAGTCAATCAGTACATTTAAATTGGGAAAAAGGTAGTGGATAGTATCTGCGCTTAGTATGCCGGACGCCTGCAGTGCGGTCTGATATTCCAAGAGCTGCTCCAAGTCATCCACGTACTTTCGCTCTGTTATTAGTAGCTCTTCCACAATCTTGTCACGCTTGTCGCGCGCCACATTAGGCGGCGATGTCAGCGACGCGGTCTTGCTCTTTCTGTGGTCCAAGGGTGCCAGCACATGCCTCGCCTCTAGCTCGTCCATGACCTGCTTGACTGTCCGGATCACTTTAAGCAGATCGGTAGTGTTATCTGAAAATACGTTTGAAATTGTGAAAAGCTCGTCGTCGGGGTAGCCGAGCTCGGATTTGCAGCCCTGGACAAAATCATAAAGACTTCGTTTACAACGCTTAACGTCGGTGGTAACAACGACATTGAGCTGTGTCTTGGGCTGAAGCGCATTAAACAGTGCGCAGAGTGACGAGCCAAGACGGAAGAACTGCCAGAGATGCGTTACAGGATCGACACGCTTTCCCAGCGGCAGGAATGAAGAGACGGATGAGAGGGATGAGAGCGCAAGAGTCGACGACGAGCGTTCAAGAGACGTGGATGCATGGCTGTCGGTCGAGTTGCGATTCACGGCGCTAGTAGAGGGCGATGTAGTGATGGCAGGAGGTGTAATCTTGGTGGTATTGCCAGTGACAGAGGCGGCGCTAGGGTCGGTTGGGAAATTGCCAGTTACGCACAGGTCTAAAAAGTATGCGATACCAGGCACATCTTCAAGCCGCTCTTTAATGTTGGAGGCAATTTGAAAAAGCGACGAGGATTCAGTAGACTTATGCACTGAGCTGCCCTTAGCGAGAGATGTGGTGGCAATTGGCTGTCCCACTGCTGATGATATGCTCATTGTAATTCTGTTGGTTGGGTAAGATATGGGATGAGTTGTTTATTTTTTATTTACTTCTTTTCATTATGAAGGAGGAAAGAAAACGGCAAACTCTTTTATTTTCCTCTCAGATCAGTTGCCAATTTTGATTGGAAAAAGCGGCGACCTTCTTTCCATTTTTGGGTTTATTGGTTTCATGGGTTAGGGAATCCCGTCCGGCACGCGGGTCGTTGATTAAGCCGGGTGTGCTTTTTCTTACGATCCTGCGTATATCATTTATAGAAATACATGTATATATAATGTAACTGAAACTATCCATTTCTTATCTACACGCTCTTCTTGCGCCGGATGGCCTTGTCGGCTGCCCACACACTCCGGTCAATGACGGCACCGACGGTGAGCACGCCGCCAATGATCGAGCACACGCCAGTCAAAAACGCGCCAAAGGACTTGGGCCGCTGCTCCCGGTTGATGACCTTCATTGGCGAAATGTCATACGAGAAGTAAACACCCGGGACGCCGCCGCGGTCGTGGAATGTGTGGGGATGGTCCTCGTCGCGGCCGCCAAGCAGGCTCCGCTCATGCGAAGTAACGCTGTACTGGTTGGTCTCAATCTTGGTGCCATCAAGACGCACAAACTCCGTGGCAACAACCTTCATAAAGTACTGGAACATAAAGAGCTTGCTGTCGCATGGCTTTACGACCCCGGCCAGCGGGTTGCTGAGCTCCTTCGCGCCGCGCTCAACTACCATATCGCCAAACGAAATGTGATTGATAGTGTGCGCAAACTTGTAAGGCATATCACGGCGCACGTAGAGCGACGTGTCATGCGAGTGCTGACCGTCGCGCGAGAGTACTGGCGAACCAGGAGCAAAGTGGAAGTTACCAACAACCTTATTGACCTTGACGTGGCCAGCAATATTGCAACCCTCATTTTTGGTCTGCTCTACGCGCTCCTTGTAATTTTCAAAATCACACTGCTCAATGTCAGAACCATCAAAAAAGGCCCAATTAACGTCTTGATACGCGCGGCGCACGTCCTCGCAGGTGTTGCAGCATCGCGTCTCGCCCTCAGGCACCGCGCCCCAACACGAGCCGCAGTAGTCTGGACCCTTATCAGCATAGAGTGCCTTGATACGTTTCTGCTCGGAGGTTTCTTCACCATTGAAGGAGACGTCGATAGTAGCAATTTTTTTGCCATTGGCGTCAAGGCGTGTTTTGACAACGCCGTGGCTGATGGCAGTCTGAGCCTCGCCGGCGACATCGAGAATGTCCATTGTAAGCAGATCGCAGGGAAGGTTGGGAAAAGTGATGTCAAAGTTGATGAGCAGCTTGTCACCACGAGCCTTGTCAACAACAAGCTCAGGCCGATACTCAATGTGGCGGTAGTCGAGGTATTCAGCAATAGTGAGCCAAATGATGGTGAGGGTAGCGAGAATGGTGACGAAGCCGCCGGACGCGGTGCGGATGCGGGCGTCCTCAACGGTCTTGGAGAAGACGTCAAAGGAGAGGAGGTTCTTTCCAGCCATAAGTTATCCCGGGGAGGTAGCAAAAATCACTACTTTTAACCTGTGGGTGTTGGTGTCGACGGCACTTATTGTCGGGGAAGGTTCGGTAGGTAGAAAGACCACAACTGGATCATCGACGTTGGCAATTTCAACTTGGACGTGACTCTGGGCCTGAGACACGTAAATAATTAAAAACATATTTGTAAGTAATGTGTCATAACGCTTAGGTAATAGTAAACTTTTATTACCAATTAATTAGTAATAAAGATGACAGTTGCGCTTTTGCCTGGCAACGACCCAGCAACACGCGAGGAATGGCAATATTACATGGTTCATCTTTCTTAATATTCTTGTTCATTACCTCCGCCGGATGGCAGATTCAGACAGAGAGGAATGCGTCGTCATAGCGATATCTTTTTAATACCAACTGTGGTTACAACCTGACTTTTTTTTTTTTTTTGATACCCTGTTTTCACCGTTAATAACGCACGGTTTATCCAGCAGCCACCGTCTTTTAGCCCTTGGGTATACATATTTATACCTGGAGAAAAGTCACCTAGGAGTGCATGTATTGTTTCTGATCGCGTCGTGGCCTGACAGGTACAACAGGTTTTATTCCTTGGATGATTTTAATATTATCATTATGACCAGCTTGCTTTCTGAGCTTCTTTTGCATTGTTTTACGGGTTCTGGTGGTGTCTTTTGTTTTGTCCCTGTGGATATGAGTAAACATGGGTTTCAAAGGTCTCAAAAGTCTCAAAAATTACAATGGTTTCAACCCCGGATAAATTAATTGGTCTTCACCAGGGGGGTAGAAAACCAAAGTCAAAGCCGGGGAAGCAACGATACATGGGTATTTTGTAGCGATATCTATTACGTGGTTAGGGCCTCCTGCCGCACTATTCATCCCACCAATTACCACTAAATATCATAGTCGGTGATTTTATCCGATGGCGCCTGTCATGGCTCGCCCCACACTCTTTTAGCATTTGCTCCGTCCGGAGGTGGTGAACATGATGAATGAAGGCCAAAAGGAAAAAAAAAAAAAAAACACCACCAAACAATGAGCAGTGAAATTGTGAAATCAACCAACAGTTCAAACGACATATATATATATATACTTTCAAATTTCTCATCTTTTACTTTCCTTTTGTCCTGCTCCTTGTCACTAATAACAAGCTTCCATCATGTCCAATCCTGAACTTGTCCTCGAAAAGTCTTCTATTGAAGAAATCTACCCCCTGGCCTCTGCCGAAGAGCTCAAGCTCCAGCATGCTCGCTACGCCAACTTTATCAATCATTTCCGTGAGCTCTACAAGGAGGAGCCCACCGTGGCTGTTCGCGGCCCCGGCAGAGTCAACCTCATTGGTGAGCACATTGACTACTCCAACTTTTCTGTCCTCCCTATGGCGGTCGACAGAGATATGATCATGGCCGTTTCATTTGGCGACGTTGCTACCGGCAACGACTCTGAAACCGTCCCCGTGCGTCTCGCTAATGTTAGCGAGTCTGAGTTCCCCTCGCGCACCTACGCGCTGCCCAAGGACCCCAAAAAATTTGTAGAGATTGACCCCAAGGTTAGCGACTGGGGCAACTACTTCAAGTGCGGTGTTGTCGTGGCCCAAGAGTTTTTGATCAACAACCGCAAGGAGTTTAATATTGCTGAGGTCTCAGCCATGCGCCCAATGAATCTTCTTGTTACCGGTAACGTCCCCACTGGCAGTGGTCTCTCGTCCTCGGCTGCGTTTGTGGTCTGTGCCACGCTCTCCATTTTGCTTGGGTACGGTTTCAAGCCTACGCGCAAGCTGCTGACGCAACTCTCCATCAAGTGCGAGCAGCATGTTGGAGTCAACTCTGGCGGCATGGATCAGTCTGCATCCATCTATGGAGTTGTTGACCATGCCCTCTTTGTCACCTTCAAGCCCACGCTTACTGCAACTCCCTTTTCCTTTTCCTCCAAGGTCCCCGCCGACTCTAAGGAGGAGCCCTTTTCTTTCGTCATTGCCAATTCTCTTGTTGTTTCCAACAAGCACGAGACGGCGCCGACCAACTACAATTTGCGCGTGGTTGAGGTCACTCTTGCCGCTCTGTTGCTGGCCAAGCACCTGGCTACCAAAGCTGGTCAAACCATTGCGGACCCCGCTGACCTGCTCCCCGCCGACGGCAATCTGCAAGCTGGTACCCTACGCAATGTGCTAGAACTTGTTTACCCGGACCAGACGTTTGGAACAGACGCGGACAAGAATTTTGTCAACTCCATTGAGCAGCTCAAAGCGCTCGAGACCCTGGCCGAAACAGTGCTTGGTGAGACCGAGGACACCCCCGAGGGACACACGACCGAGACTGTGGCAAAGCTGCTAGGCATCTCCCCCGAGGAACTTGTCAAGCGCTACATGACCACTTACCCCGTGCGCTACAACTATCTTGCGCTTAGAAAGCGCGCCGTGCATGTGTATTCCGAGGCTGCGCGTGTCTTTGAGTTCCTAAATGCCCTTAACCGTCCCGCGGCGACGGCATCGTCGCTGACCGAGACCCTTGGCGACATTATCAACCGCTCGCACGCCTCTGCCGTCACTCTCTTTCAGAACTCACACCCTACTGTCGACCGCCTCTGCGCCATTGCCCGTGCCAACGGCGCCGCCGGTGCGCGCATCACCGGCGCCGGTTGGGGCGGTGCCACTGTGCAGCTTGTGTCGGCCTCCAAGGCCGCGGGCCTCGTGGCCGCCCTCAGAGAGGACTACTACCGCAAGGAGTTCCCCGGTGTCGGCGATGCTGTGATTGACGATTCGCTCATTCTATCCAAGCCCGGCAACGGCACCACTATTCTCATTGACGATTTTTTCGGCCGCGTTTAGTCACCGCAAAAAAGAAACGGAACTTTTTTTTTTAAAAATATAGTTAAAAAGTTATGTGTATAATGCAAGAAGTCCAACGATCCTTGAATAGATAATGAAAGCACAATGAATATTAATGAGTAAAAAAAAAAAAATTCAAAACTGAGCATAGTTGTTGACTGGCTAGATTGGTGTATCTACGCCCTACAATTGGAAAAAAACGGTAAATGGTGGTAGTTAAAAAATTATATATATCGTTGACAAATGATGGTTCGCTTGATTAGAGCAGTTTGTTGAGGTTTTGCTGCTTGTCAATCTCTGGTATTAAGCTACCAGGTTGTCATGTATCTCGGAATTCCCTCAACCCATGGAGCTTTCCATGGAGAATCCGGCGCTATCGAATGTCGAAACCCCCTTACACGCGCTAAGGAAGTTATTTTGTCAATCTCATTGAGATAAATGTTAGAGCTATATGCCTTCTTATATCGCTGGCCTATAGCCGTCGTAAAATAGACATTAGATTTGGCTTGAGCAGTTCTCCAGCCTTAGTTTGTTAATGGAGAACAAAACCTATCGTCTTTGGGTGTGCACATACCGGTCTAGCTTGTCTATAAAATTAAGGCGGAATTATATACTATTTAGGCCAAGAGATAATGGCTAGGTGCCTGCCTTTTTATTGAAAGCAAATTCTTTAGGCGCTGCAGTGTAACTTTTGGTCCATCTAGGTGTTATATGCCAGGAAGTTTGGCAACCTGCACATACAATCGTTATCTCAAGTTTATGATTTTTACAATATACAAGGTACAAGGTGCGATTTGGTAATAGTTTGTAGTTTGTATTATTGCTGAAGAAAAGAAGAAATTTACCTTTTTTTTTTTTTGTGAGTAACCAAAAAAAAAGATACACTAAAACTGCTTTTACTCGCTGTGCACTGGGCATGGTGATTCCCGGCCCAGCAGCAACTACTGTACAACCATCAGATTAATTACCCCTGGATAAGTCCCAACTCAAGTAGCCAAATTATAACTTGCAATTAGGCTCAACACCCGGTAGCTCTTATATTAGCCTGGTTCGGTAGTTGCTCTGCATGGATCTTGTATGCACAGGTGCCAGTCACAAGTAACAAAATAAGATAGCCATGTAGCTACACAGTATAGCCTGTACCAGTAGCGAATTAAATTTGGCATTGATAATTTGGGAGTAGAAATTAATTTATTCAAGGAGAACAGACAGAAAAAACGGGGCTGCTTGAACATACCTGTACTTTACGGGTCTCTCAATTTTACCCATCTTTTCAAATCAACAAAACTGTTATGATAATCTTAGTTCTGGGATACTTTTACTATAGGAAAGTTTTAAAGCTCTCACGGTCTAGAAATATTAAATTAAATAGTGCTGTAACATGAAGAACTTATAAAAAAAAAAAGTGAGTATCAAATTCTCAAATCGCTCAATTGTGTCAATCCAATTTTTTTCGCTGCTGTGTGCAGCATCAGAGACAGCTGCAGAAGCAGCTACAAAAAATGTACAATAATTGTCATTGATATCAATTTTAATAGGAACTATTTATCTACTACAGACCAGCAGCAGTGATATGTTTTTTATGGAAAGAAAAACATTAGCAAGTGTTGCAATTTACAGTAAATGAATTTGCTATTTATCTAAATGTTGCAATTAAAAAGGTAGCTGAGCGTCAGGTAGTAGCAGTAATAGCTAAATAGTCAATCAATCGAAGCAACATAGGCAAGCCGCACAAAATTATAATTGCCCTTCCGCCACCTAAAAAAAAAAAGCTATCCGTGAAATGCATGAGTAGAGCCAGTTACCACAAACGTGTTTTTTTGTACATCATGGCAGCTGAACAAATGTATTTAAAGGACAGCTAAATTTTTATATTGCAACTTTATTCAATGTGATATATAAATCTTTAGCTTTTAGCATGCAAAGCAAAGGCCAAAAATGCAGATCTTGATTTAAGACACTTTGACAGGAGACGGAGATCCTTTTTAAAAAGTCAAAAAAAAAAAAAAAAAAAAACACTTGACTGTTAATTGGCAATTAGAAACCACGTCAGTAGAATCAGTAGGATACATTATTTTTTTTTTGCAAGATAATTCAACCGTCCGACAGAAATGGGCTTAATTACCAACAATATAATGTGTCTAGTCAAACCAGATAATCCAAGATTAAAAGATCTGGATTCTCAAAGCACTTTTTTTATCTTATTATATTTAATACTGAGCATTGACAGTTTGAAAATAATAAAAAAAAAAGTTTTCCCTGACTAAATCCTCCCCCTGCTTTGACGCAAACATGCCGGTGACCTGTAGATAGGTAGATAGATAATCAGTTTATTGTCTTTACATCAAACAAATTATAAAACAGAATGACATACCAAGAAGACACTGTGACCTGTAAGTTATTTTTTTTAGGCACAGCTCTCAAATTCAGTTGTTGAGAGCAGCACATAATGCCATGTGCCAACTGACTGACTTAACATAGACAAATTTACGAGCGATGATATATTTTTTTTCTTCACATTCTACAGCTATCATAAATAAGAAATTCATTAGCACTAGGTTTAATGCTAGGGTGCCCCAAAAACTGCACAATTTATCGCTCGATAAGACAAAACATTTTTTTTGTAGTGACCTTTGAAAAGCTTTTAATTTATCAAGCATTTTTATTTTGGTGAGTGTCAAAATGATAGAAGTTTTTTTTATTTTATTGTTTCAGCCTTGTTTTACATATACGTATTCACAGCAATTATCATTACTCTAGTAATTCTTCAAGCCATAAGTTTTCTACAAAGAGACTTTCTAGGTACTAGAATCTGTTACAAAATGGCCAGGAAATCAGTAATGTAATTTTGAGATACAGATTTATAGATCTATTTTGTTATGAAAATAAAGTCCATATAATGACAATCCTCCTTTTTTTTTATCAGGGGTTTATGATGAAATCTTTTTTTTTTCAAAGCATTTAATTTGATCTAGAGAAGAAAAGAACTTGTAAACGGGAACTAAAGTTTCTGCAAAATGCCAGGAAAGAGACTAGCTTAAACAGAGTTTTTAGTGAAAATGTCTACACCTGATTTCGCTGCGCAAGAGGGAGATGGGTGTGAATGGCAGAGCTGCTTAAAGATAAATGGTTAATTATTTGATTACTAAATCCAATGATGTATTTCTATATATATTGCATTCTTATTTTTTTTTTTTACGGAATTGGCATGACAATTTAGCAACTCTTTTTGATGGATTACAATGAGGCTATGATAACAGAAATTTTAATTAAACCGCCATTGATATTGATTGCAAAATATGTATTGCCCAAAAGCAAGACTGGACTAGAACACAAGATATTTCAAAGTAGCACTATTTAATTATCAATTAAGAGTTTTGATTTTGTGTTCATAAAGCGTGAACCAATTCAAATTTACCAACTTATCTTTTCGAAATCATTGTTCAAGTCTTTAAAACCTTAGTTTACTTTCCTGTTAGACGAGAGATAACTACAATAATCAGAAATACAATAAATGCAAAACAATTAATTGTTTTCCCCAATTGAACTTTTTGGCAACTCAGATCTATTCTTTCCTTCTTTTTGCCGAGCTGTACGGCAGGACCCCAAGAGCTCTAAACCCTGGATGGTTGATTTTGGTGACACTTTCCAGCACAACCCTATAATTACCTGTTGTCAAATAAAATATAAAAATATAAACTTTTTTTGTTTCCTGCTCCAAGGTAGGAAGTTTCCAGAGATTAAATACACGAATTACTTGTACCTTGATATATTTTGATTAAGTTTCTTATCATCTGTCCACCACCCAGTCTGTCCAAACTAGATTTGATCCTCAAGGCTCAAGGCTTCCTCGCTCCTATCATCATCATTTTAATTAGCCAAAACTCGTACAAGTATTTTTCAAGTACTTTTAAAACTCTCTCAAAATTATTCTTATCCATTTTTTTTTTTTTTTTTTGGAGCCTGGGACGTGCGTGGTAAAAATATCGAGATAGAACTTGAAAGTTACAAGGTTGGTCCAACAAGTGCGTTCTTTTTAACCCCTTGATCCCGTAGCTGGGTTATTAACTCTAGATTGTTATGGTTCCGAAAAGGCTGGTTTGGCAAGCGTGTGGCTTTTAAAATTATGTTGTTTGTTTGCTAGGGCTTTATAATAAAACATCCACCCTTTTTTATTTTTATTTTTGATGGCTTTGTAGGCCAAGCTTTTAACACAGGTTTTTTTGCATGTATGATCCTCTCCCTTTTTCTCTCTATCTCTTTCTCTTTTATTTCTAGGTATCAGGATGGCCGGGCTGATCATGTTCTTTTTCAATGGTAGATACTCATTCAACCTGTCTACCTAAAAAAAAAAAAAAAAAAAAAAAAAAAAAAAAAA
>JAKUCA010000311.1:0-17459 GCA_030567025.1 Geotrichum europaeum
AAAAAAAAAAAAAAAAAAAAAAAAAATGAAAATGAGAGTAAGAGTGCGAAGAGAAAGATGAGATTGTAAGGTAATGGCCTCGAAAGTCCCTGACGACAGTTTCCTGAACCGCCGTCGGTCAAAGAACAAACCCAACCAAACATTTAGCCAAAATTAAAGACTATTAGCCAATGATGAGATTGGCGTTGGATGCATAAGTGTGCAAGAGAAATGACAGCTACTCACACAAACTTGGTGAAAAACGAAGAAAGCTTCTTGTTAAGCGAGGGTCCATCCTGTTGAATCTTGGACGCCTCTGAGCAGTGATCTTCGGCTATCGTCTGATTTAAAAGCTGGCTACGGTTTTGGGAGGGTCTTGGCTGTTTGCCTTAACTATAAGCAACAGTCCCTACTAGTATCAACCACTTTTGTCAAACCACAGGAGATAGCCCTACTGCTACTACCAATAAATCTGGTCAAAAAATCTAGTCACCTTTTTGTTTTAAAAAAAAAAAACTTGTTTTATATAAAGCTTGGAAGTTGCTGACTCACAACACAAAATTTTCTCATCTCTCTCTATTCCGCCTATTCAAATTATATATATTTACGGGTCATTTCACACAACCTTTTTTTTCTTGACGTTGTTGAAATCTACAGGTTAACCCTCATGGGCCAAATAATATTCGTTGATCTTTTTCGTTAAAGGTTTTTTTTTTTTCTTGTTCTTTTTTTTTTATTTTAGGCTGTCTTGTAAGTGGCTATTTGCTATAATGGAAATGACCTAAGTTCGTTTCGGAATTTGCCACTTCCCCACGCCGTCCTATAAAGTGTTTCAAGTTCAATCTTTTGATATTCACAGTATTTATGTAATTACTTACAAGGTTTACGTTTCGTATCAAAGATACTTAACACTTGGCAGAGCATTCACAAATACTAAACAGTTATTATACCAAGCTCCAGCGATAATCATAACAAATAAATAAAATAAAATAAAAATACTCAATGAGATCGAATAACAACCCTCCAGCATGCTAATAGAACTGAAATCTTTTATTTTCCTTCTATAAAGGTAGGTATCATTTTGACACTTCAGCAGGCATAGATACTCGTCTGGAACGCTGCTTGTAGTGCATTGGTTGATCTCCTGTTTTGAATTGGCTACCTCTACTTCTAGGTGTCTGATCCTCGATGCTGGGGTACACTCCCGACGGATAGTTGCTGTATGATCCAACCATGGGAGAGTATACCATGAATGGTTGATTGTAAGCAGTGGTATAGTCGCGGTTGTTGTACATGTAGACAGGCGACTTTTGGTTGCGGGTATTGTCAGAATGTGGAGTATTAGGCATGTAATAGCCATTTCCGCCAAAAATATAATGCTGATGATACAAGCTGCTCATCTCCGGAAGGCTAGGATACACTTGACCTGTTGACATGTGTGGAGGTGACGGAGTGGGAAGAAGATGTGACTTTAAGGATCCCTGCAGGCCAAAAAAGTTTTGATACGAGTAGACATCATACGCAGATGCGTAACGAGGTCTGGCATTCTCATTCATCTAGTCATGTTAATTGATTGTTCAATATCATCACAAAAGAAAAATAAAAAGACTTACAACGTTGAAGCCCTGATCAGAATAACTTCTAGGCGTGTAAATGCGGCGATTGGGCGATCTAGAGTTACCTTTTGACTGGCGACGGTAACCGTTGGGCATGGAAATTAGCGGAGGCGATGCAGCAGGAACTCTAATGTCACTTGTTTTGACATTGTCGTCAACAGCAAACGACTCAACCACTGTTCTGATCTTGACACTGATGCTATGATCCAAAAGTTTTGTACCGTTCTACATGGCAAGTTAGTAACCAAGTGGCAAGACGCTTTAGATTAACACTTACCTCGTGTCGAGTGGCTTCAGTCGCACCCTTCTCATCAAGGTACTTGATGTAGACATAGGGCAAAGCACCTGAGAAAAAAAAAAGTTAGTTAACAATAGCATAAACGAGTCACAGAGAAAGCGCCGCTACTTACTTTCCTCTTCTGGTCTGTAAACAACAAAGTTTCGAATCAATCCATATCGTTCAAATCGTTGTCTAAGTGCCACTTCACTAAAGTTTTGATCAAGGTTCTCTACTGAAATCGATTTGTAGTCTAACTTAGTATTGTCGAGCGTACCATCGATGTTTTGGGACCAAGTAATCTCCCACGTCTATTGGTATTCATATTAGAAACGGAATCATCAAATAATTTCAGATTGATACTCACGTTTTTCATTTTTTCGTCAGTGTAGACAGCAATGGCGTCGTCTCTGTAAACAAATCTAACAAACCATTCGTTTGCCTTGAATTCGTTGGTGTTTGGAATCAAGGTGGCTTCCTTGGCCAGTATAAGATCTTCCAACTCTCCAAAACTCTCCAAACAAGCTCTGAAGTCCTAGTTCCAAGATGGTTAGTACTGTGGCTTAAGCAAGTGGTTTCTGTATAGTTTTTTTACATTTGCGCTTGGAACGTCTGTGTTTGGTTTTGGCGAAAGAAAAAGAGTTCTGTTGACTCTGGCGTGTTCACAGCGGATGGGTCTATTGTTCAACAAAACCCCTTGTGCGTTTTTAATGGCTTTATTGGCTTCTTTCTCAGTTTGGTACTGGATAAACGCATATGGACGGTTTCTGTTGTCTACTAAAACCTTCACCTCAATGGGATTAATTGACCACTGGACAAACGTTAGACATTGGGAAAATAAAGACAAAATATGACTTAGGTGCTAGGCTCACTTTGCAGAAGAGTTCTTCCAGTGCGAGTTTGTGGACCTGAGGAGATACGCCATTTATAAGACTTGTGTGAAAGAGATCGTTAGTACATGAGTACAATACAAATCGATAAATATAAAGTCTGCTTTAAGACAAAGCACGTACCTAGCGACAAAGACGCATGCAGCAGGGCGAGACTTGGGATTTAAGCTGTAAACAGGGCTTACAGAGTCCTGTGAAACCAGGGCGGAATCAACAACAACAGCTGAAAATGGTACTGAATCGGTGGGGCTAATGTTATCATCATCGAAAGCCTTGATCTTTTTGGACGATTTGATCTGGACCGGCTCTGTGTGAAATGATTGCAAAGGTTAATAAGACGATAAAAGGCTGGAAAGAGAAAAGCTTAAAACTACTTGACAGGTTTATTATGGCACATACCTTTGGAATTAATAAACGACATTAGTGATGATGAGATAAATGATTAAACGGTTAATAAATGATTTTTCAACTTGGCTGTCGTCTTAAGAGCCGAGATAAGGAGTAATGCTGTAGATGGTGCTTTTTTATTCTGTAAGCAACTAGCCAATAATGAGAAAAAATCGGCTGCCAAGGCAATATCTGGAAAAGTAAAAACTTCTGGCGGATGAAGCTAGATGAGCTAGATGATCGGAGTCGTGACAAGATTTGACGAACAAATTGGCAAGAGAGAGAAATAAGAAAAAAAAATAAATAATAAAAATAAAAAGTGGGCGTTTGGCTTCGTTTTATATAACTGTTTGAATTAGAAAACAAGCTCAAAGATGAGAATTTAGATGAAGACAAAAGAAAAACGTTGTTATTGCTATTATTATTGTTGTTGTTGTTATTGTTGTTGTAGTAGGGTTTTTTTTTTTTTGAGACAACTAATTTGGTGTGGTACTACAGTTGTGATGAGGATACTTTTAAGTTGTTGCTGTTTTCGTTGTTGTTGTTGTTAACTCATGTAAATCAACTATCAAAATGAAGCGGAAAATAAAAAATAAATAAAAAATAAATAATAATAAAAAAGTCTGCAAAGCTTTTGAAACATCAACTATAGTAAGGCATCGGTGATGTCGGCAGATTTTTATAGATTTTTTTTTTTTTTTTTTTTTTTTTGATTTTTCCGGGGGTGAAAAGAGAATGCACGCCAGTTGTTTTAATTCAAAAGCTCAAGTACTGATAAAGTATGTTTTGTTGTTGTTGTTGTTGTTGTTGTTGTTGTTGTTGTTTTGTTCAAGTATTTTTCCTTTGTTTAGCTGAGTTCCTTTTTGTATTGTGAATATTTCAATTTTAGGTGAGGGTTAAAGAAAAGGCCAAGGTCAGCTCAAGTCTAAATTTTTGCAGTCTTTTCCCTCTGTATCAACCACGTTTAACGACGCTAAACAAGTGTCTGAGTTTAGAATAGGCTCAGCAGTAGCAAAAATGATGAACCAATGATAGAATTAGTACATCTGAGAATCAATATAACTCGTTTTCAATAAAGTTTTACACTATGTGTACGAGAGAAAACGTAGTTGGCTAGATGAAAAGTTAAAACAGACTTGAAGTGCCTGAAAAAAAAAAGAATAATAGAAGTATTATTATAGAAGATGAAGGATTCCCAGATGAAAAGATAACTTAAATGAAATAAAAATTCAACAAAAAGAAGATTAATGAAGACTAGTGTCAATATTTATGCCAAATTTTCTTTCTTCAATTGACTGCGCTTGGCAGTCGAGGCCTTTTATGTTTTTTTCACTTCTCTTTCAATTATCCGCTTTTTGAAGTATTATAAAAACAGTCATGCACTGCAGCAAATATTCACAAAGCTTGTTGTTTTAAAAACAGATAGCTGTAGGCAAAGTGTTTAGTTAAAAGTCTTGCTGCACGAGACTTCTCGAACCAACGCTCTAGTACTCTTGGGTTCACCTGCTATTAGCTTAACTTACTCAACTTGTTCAACTTGTGTAACCATGATTTGAAAAAGTTCAATGTACAAAGTTTTAAACTGCATTAGCCTTGTTAAACCTTTGCATGACAGTCTTACACCTTGTATAGACATCTCTAATAGTTTGGGGCATTTAGTAACGACTCCTGCTCTACTTTGGGACTTGCACTGATGGTTTTTGAGAGCGGTTTTACAGTCAGAGACTCTTTGAACATTTTCAATTTTGCACCAACTTTCAGTTTCCTCTGTTCCTTCCCTTATATCTTGATCATCGAGATCATTCAAAGTTAAAAGTGAGGAAATATTGGTACTGTCAGAGTGAAAATAAGGCCTGCTGTCCTCATGATCGCTAAAAGCATTGGTACTTTCGATAAGTAACTTACAGAGCTTACTCAAACTGTCATAGCACTTGTCAAATTTTGACTGTGTATCCTCAAATCTTTGAGGTATGTGAGTATTCAAGATTTTTAGCTGCTCTGTTATTGAGGTTAACAAATAGCTTAAATAATAAAGTGTACTACATACCCAAGTCTCTTTCGTAAATTTCATCCGACTCGGCACTATTGGTTTTGCCAGTGGTTAGTTGTGAACCTCTTATGTTTTATGTTAACTAATTCCAGAATATCAAGTATACCCTTTAAATGTGCAATTCTTCAAGAAAATCAAGTTTTTAAGCGTCTCTATCATCCAGTGAGCGTCTTCTGTTTTCAAAATTGATTGTAAGTTTTGGAGTTGCTCATGATCAATCTTTACTAATTGGCTGCTCCATTTGGAAAAAACTGAGTGAAGTTTTATGAAATGGTTGAGAATCTGCTTAATCGAAGTAGAGCCGCTGGTATCGGTAGTCTGCTGAGATATCATAATTCTGCTATTTTCAATAGTAATTTCTCCAAATGCAATGTCTGCTGACAACTGTTCAATCAGATCTAATGCTCTTGTTACGCTAACTTCGGCGATTTTTGTTTGGGCAGAAACTTTTAGTGTTTCAAGATAGCTTGCTAGATTGGCTGACGTTTTACGATGTTTAAGTTTGGCGCCTGGAGAATGGTCTCTCTTACGCTTGAACATGATGTAGATCTAAAAGTTATAACAAGAAAACTAAGGAGGCGAGATCAAGAGAACTTCTTTTCAACGTCTTATAAAACATTATGATGATTGTTACACCTTTTGTTCAATGTATATATACTGTATATTACAAGTGTCATATATGTTTGACTTTCTGACAGCGATAGTTTTATCTCAAAACTACATCCAAATTCAACAGAAATACCCAGAGTTTCATGTTGTTTTTATAGTCAACTAATTTTTTTATTATTCAAAAACCTTTTTTTTTTTTTTTTTGATTTACTGATTATAGAGTATGTCCCGGACCATGGGCATTGCCAGCTATTTTGATTGTTTTCATTTACCACTATCATTGTTCTTTTGCAGCAAAGTTTTTAACACTTGGAACTTATGCAGTATTAGCATAGGGTTAGGAACTAGGTTATGTCTTAATAGTGCCGGCCGAAACCTTCACAACGCATCGTTCATCGTTGAGACTCTCTCATTCAACACAGCACGCCCCCCGCACACACCTCTAGTATAGATTACATTTCAATAATGTCTGAAGCTATTTCACAGGAAGCCAAGATTGCTCAGGCAACGTTTGATCTTGAGAACAACGTTCAGAACTTGGACGACAGTCCTGACTTATACGATAGTATCTATGCCTATGATGCTGAGGAACAAGAAGCGATTCGAGATGCAGCACCGTGGAAGACAGAGTAATGACAATTGAAATCTTACATGATTTTTCAGTACACTAACATAATGATTTTTTAGCCCTAATTATTTTAAGCATGTTGCTATCTCATCGATAGCCCTGATTAAGATGGTATGTGTGTTTTACTAGGCATATTCTCCCCAATTCTCATGATACTGACTTTTACAGGCTATTCACGCCCGGTCTGGCGGTTCAATTGAGATCATGGGTGTCATGACTGGTAAAATTCGTGAAAATGGGTTTGTTGTTATGGATGTGTTTCCCCTGCCCGTTGAGGGTACCGAGACGCGAGTAAACGCCATGGGCCAAGCATACGAATACATGGTCCAGTTTGACACTACCTTGAAGCAAGTTGGCCGCGATGAGAACATTGTTGGTTGGTATCATTCTCATCCTGGTTACGGTTGTTGGCTTTCTGGTATTGATGTCGGTACGCAATCGATGAATCAGCAGTACCAAGACCCATTTCTAGCGCTTGTGGTTGATCCCAACCGCACCATTTCTGCTGGTAAGGTCGAGATTGGTGCCTTTAGAACATACCCAAAGAATTATAAAAACCCTCTAGCGGAGGAAAGCGAGTACCAATCAATTCCTAGTGATAAGCTAGCGGACTTTGGTGTGCATGCGAACGAATACTACAAGCTTGACTGTTCGTATTTTAAATCGTCGCTAGACTCAAAGCTGCTAGATTTGCTATGGAATAAGTACTGGGTTTCTACATTATCACACTCCTCACTTCTTGCTGTAAGTTTTTCACATTTCTGTTCTATGGTGGCTTCTACTAACATAGCTGCAGAATCATGAATTTGCAACTAAGCAAATCAAGGATATATCGCTGAAGACCTCCAGGGCTACAGAGAAAGTCAGCTATTCTCCGCAGTTGAACTTTACTGCCTCGCACGCACGCGGTGGGGACGGCTCACAGTACCAGCTGCTCACAACATCCAACCATCAAACCCAAAAGACGGGTCGACCAACCCTTTCGAATGACCTGAAAGTGGTCAGTGAGGCCACTTCAGATGCCATCAAGCTCGGCAACGAGCAGCTGCAAGGCCTCATCTCACGAGAGATTCGTGATCAATTATTTATGAATATCTGCAAACATTAACAACTTCAAGTTTTTTTTTTTTTTTGGGTGAATATGTTTTGTATGATAAAAAGATTTAAGCTATAATGGAATTATTTAATGCTCCAGACCTTTAGACTGTTCTCAAAGTTTTCTATTGAAAAGTCATCATCATTGACGGCACTCTTTGGTATTCGTTGGCCGCCAGTCGTGGCAATAATGATTGGCCGATCTGTGCTTGTATTTTCTGTTATTGGGTTTACGCAAACTGACGATATGTTTGAATCCTGTCCATGCGAAGTCCACGACAGCATGGGTTCAGGGTCGGTACCTGTAACAGCCCCTACCTCATCGTAAACTGTCACAGAACCGTCTGTCGAACCGAGGAAAAGATAGTTGAGGCCATTTTTGTAACCACGCACGATCGTACCCGCCAGTCGCTGGTTTGTATTTCCCTTGTAACTGCGTAAAGAACCAAGCCGCCGGAAACCGGTGCGGGCGTCAAGCACAGTAATCTCTGTGGCCCGGCGTTCCACTACAAACAGGTAGCGCCCGTTACTGGACCACATTAGCTGCGTCACACCCTTCTCGATAGCACCTATATTCTTCCATCCACTGCTTTTGGCTTCTTCTTCGGCCGCGCCAAACGGGATTGCGGGATCTGCCGTACGAAAGTCGTAGAAGGCGCCAAGATGCGGCGAGTTGTAATATCCAGCTGCCAATGACCGGCTCTCAGCCCAGAGCTCGGGGCCATCGGCAATGGCAGATACAATAGGCCGGCATTTCCCAGCAAGCTCTAATGTGTGTAGCGGCGCCTGACCCGGCCGCCCAATGTCATAGAGGCATACACGGCCGCGCTGCTTGGTTGTGCCGGCCACTAACTCCATCGTATTCGTAAATGCAAGTGTGAGCGCTCCAGGCATAGATTCGTTGTTCGGGTTTGTCAGCGGGTAGGTTGCGATTACGCCAGAGGTGCTGCCACTACTGCTACTAGAAGAAAAGGCCTCTTTGGTATGGTTGTGGATGTTGAAGAGCTGTAGTGGATGATCCGTCACTGAAGCGCACAAAAGCGCGCCCGCGTATTCAGCGAGCCTAAACCCGGGATACACTGCCAGGCTAGAGACAGCATGTGGAAGTATTATCTGCGAGTATGGCCGCAACTCGGTTGGTATCTGGGAGTTGTTGTTATCACTGACATTTTCAACTGATGGTGGAACAACAAACGTGCGAATCGTCTGGTCTTGATTGCTTGTTACTAGGCTGCTTCCGTCCGGCGTCCATTGGCATGTTTTGAATACGTTGACTTGATCTTTTTGGGGCGCTGGAGTCGATCCCGCTGATGTTACTGCCGGTCGAAAGCCCTCACGGATCCAGGAATCTTCGATTGTGCATCGTGAGTAGATTTCCCCAGTGCTAGCGAGTAACTCCATCGTGGTACAAAGAGGAAAAAAAAATGAGTAAAGCGAGAAAAATATATTGAAGAAAAAATTGGGAGGTTTACAGGATGATATGAAGGTCAACTATGAACTTGAAAAGCCTACTCTTGTTTCTTCTCATCAGCAACTACAGCGGGCTTTGAGGTGCTCTTATATCTGTTTACCAGTTCGTAGATCAAGTAAAAAAAGCCTGTCAAAATAGCGACCAGCGTTACTAACTGTACAGTCTCATACGAAGAGAACGGCGCCACTGGAATGTCAAACTCTGACTGCAGGGTCTTACCAGCATCAACCTTTGGAGTGAGATAATGAAAGACTGTGTTTTCAGGGAATATAGTCTCGTATCCGAGGTGCACGGTCTCGACGGCACCCGGGGCCGGATACGCTTCCTTCTCCTCTCCCGTCGACTGGCAAGCCCAAAAGACAACTGGCCAAGGTTGCACTTCACCAACAACCGTAGAGTTAAGCTGCGGAACCTCATAGCGTGAGTGGGTAGGTAATTCGAACTGAAAGGTACCAGGGGTTTCACCTTTAGGTCGGTTCTTCGCGTAAATCTGAACAAGTGCTTCGCTACCATATGCATCAACCGCCCAGATGGGAGCCTCCAGATCGGCCTCACCCCAGAGTCCGTGCAGGTATCCCACAGCGTCTCTCGAGGGAGTGGGCTTGTTCAGCTCTGCCAGTTGGTATTTGTCAAGAAACAGCGATTTTGCAAATGTATACTTAGCGAAGAGCGAGCATCTGGTTTGTGGGGAAACGACGTTCTCCAAAGAAATGATATGCTTAGGATGTAGACCCGTAGGACGCTCAAAGTCGACTGAGTATGTGCCTCTGTTTGGGTTGTGTTTGGAGCCGTACTGGAAGAGCAGTTTCTCTGATTTGTCCTCTTCCAGGTTTCTTGAAAACCCTGTGAGTCCCCACGTAAATCCAGGTTGATTATAATCAGGATGAATGCTCAAAAGGCCAACTTCGACCTTTTCTTTCACATCGTCATTCTTGTAAAGCACCGATTCCTTGATCCTGAGGCCAGTCGCAACCTTTTGGCGGTCATTCCAGAACGCCTCGATTACAAGATCATTATCCTTTTGCCAGGACTTTGCGTTGATCGGCAGGGTACCGTATGACAGTGAGAACGAGTCAGCAAAGGCCAGCTCTGCCAATTGCGCCCTGCAGTTCGAATCACTATCAGCGCAGAGCAATTCCTGTAACCGGATCGTGAATTGGTTCAGGTTTTGTAAGGGGGCAAAAAATGAGAGAGTGTCTGAAGCAGAAATAAAGGATTTCTCACTGAGACCATGAAGATCAAAGTATGATGCAATTAACTTTCCCAAGGTTGACCATTCAACTTCTACACCTTCAATAGGTTGGATGTCAATGTGGAGGCCGATCTCATGGGGAGTATTGGCAGGGACCGTTCTGTCAATGGGAACATCATTTAACCATTTAAGTTGAATAGACGTCACTGAAGAAAGCACTGATTGAAGCTGAAGGGAAAAAAATTACAAAAAAAAATATGGTTAGTTATTTTCTTACACGATATAGCTGAGATCAATACTTACGCTGGGCTCGACAGATGTGAATGGGAAGGGAATGGTTATCTTATCTTCTCTTTTCGAGTCAAAGTGCGACGTCGACAGAGCGTTCTTCTGAAACTCGTATGTTTCAATACTATCTGCATCATTAAAATCAATGAAGAAAGTGTGTCTTCTTCTAATTGAGTCGGACATTGTAGTGGGGAGCTGAGCAAAAAGAGTGTTGGTGGGGTGGGGGATGGTGGTGGTTGGCAACTTGAAACGAGAAGGCGGAGTTTTGTTCAAGGAAGTTTGACTTTCCACGTACCGGTTTAGGGGAGGTACCTTCACCTATATGTCAAACTTCGAACGCCAAAAGTTTGAGAACCATCACTCAGTAAGAGACTTAGGAAATACGCTTGAAGAGGGTTTTATCGCTCTGAAACCGGAAAAAAAATCAATTTGGAGTTAGCGGGTTGGCTGTGTGGGCTGGCATAACAAGTTTAGTTCTTTGACTGTCTTGTTTTGTTCTGGTTACTGGCAGTTTCAAAATTGACGACTTCAAAATAGCAAGCAAAAGCCTATCACCTTATAAATCCCAGTCATCTTTGTTATTAGCTCATAATTGAAGTATTTAGGAGTTTTTCAATGACAGCCTCCATCTGTATTAGGGTCGACCCGTCGGAGCCTCAATCAACAATTTGGAATCATATTATTGGCTGACAGGCGCGTTTTTCGCGCTTGTTTGTATTTCTTGAATAGGAAGTTTAATTACCAACCACTTAAATAAAAGTGCCTGCAAAAGGCAACGCGCCAGAATAAAAATAAAAAAAAATTATTTTTTTACTTCTCTTCTCCCGCGTTCCTGTTTATTCTTCAGCTTTTTTTTTTCTTTCTTTCCATCATAATCTTCTGATTTATCTTTCATAAAATTTTTTTTTTGTCAACATCCTAAAAATTTCCTCGAAACATTGCCTCACTTACTATCTTGCTACTTTCATATTTGATAATATCAGTTTAACCCTTCTTCCTTTTAACAATCACCATAAATGTCTGCCAATCCTCCCAGAACACCACCACGCCGCGACTATGGGTCCCAGATGTGGACCCCGGGAACCCCAAGGTATGCACCCATGGATGAGCCAGACATGTTCCCTGGCATTCCCAAACACTATCAGCAACACTCAAACCCCCCTACCAACCAGTTTCACAAAGCTGCCTTGAACAATAAACTAGTGTCACACGTCGACAGTAAGCAGGCCGCAATGGCCTTCCCTCCCACCCCTGAACAGACACCGTTTAACAGAAAGCGAAAGAATCTGGACCTTATTTCTCACACATCAACGCCGCCCTCGGGACGGATCCTGTTCCCTACCCCATCACCGGCAAAGGGCACGGGAAGATCATACAAGCATCATAGAACAATCCCATTAGAGGCCCCCGAAAAAGCAGAGCAGTCGAATTCCATAGAGTTTGCACGCCCTGCGAAGAAGACAAAAGTGTCGTTGAACGACTGTCCATCTACCTCATATGCGTCGCCAGTGAAGAAGACAAAGAGTTTGCTAAGCGACTGTCCTGCCACTCCAGCTAGACGACTCACTCCTTATAAGAGATTCACTAGAGATCCTTTTGCATCCCCACCAGAAGAGACTAAGATTGACATTTTTGATGATGTTAAGACACTGAAACATGAAGTGAACAATGACATGGCCAAGGATAGACGGGCCAAACGGAAAGTTAGCGAAATCTTTGACCCCAGTTACGCCAAATTCGCTACTACAGATGAAACCAAACATCCTCATGACACACAAATAGACCCCACAATTCCCGGTATGTGGTACAACTTTAGAGGAAAGAAGGTGTTCCGGCCATTTGCTAAGGGCGCTGCGCCCTTGTCTGATTATAAGCCCAGAGTTTTGTTTGGCCCGCGCCGTGACTCCAAGTCACTTGAAGAGTCGACTATACCCATTCCCAAAAAGGATGCGTGTGAAACGGCATCACAGCCGGCTAACACATTTGCAGAGCGACTGAGAAGCTCGGCGTCGTCAAAATCGTTGGCATCCGCGAGAGCGACCACCCCTGAGATCGACTCTGAGGAGGACTCAACAGACTGTGAGGACACTGGCGGCAACCCGCACTTTGTCACAACCCCTATGTCGTCGTCGTTAGAGCGCCGTGAGTTTGGAAAGCCCGTACGGTCACGTGGTCGTCGCGAGGCAGAGAAAAAACACTTCTACCGCTGAGCGGATTATCATTATTATTATTATTATGAACTGGTTCAATTTTTATGTATTGCCCCTTTTTTCATGTCTTGCTTAACTAATTTATTTAATTCATTTCTCATCTCCTGGTGTCTGTTCTGTTCTGTTTTTTTTTTTTTTTCATCTTCTTGTAACTCAGAGAAGTCGTCCTCGCCTGCAAAAGTTTTCCTAGGTTCACAGCCTTCGCCTACCAAAAACTGCCCGCGCAACTCCAAAACTGACACTGCTATTCTAGTTTCTATTTACATACAAAGAAAATTAAATTCACAATCTATTTTTTTTTTCCTTCTCTTTTTCGACTCCTTTCTAGTTAATTTATCAATTCATTTCATCTACACGATTCGACTGTTCAATTTACGCTATCGTATTAGACATGACTTCTTTTGCGGATAATTTTTGGTCTCAGGACTATGCTGGAGGTATGTCCGCGCCAAGCTCTAAATTGATGGTGACATGTTTCTAACGATTCTTCTTCATCCCTAGGTCTAGGTGTAATCTTTGATAAGCTTCAGCAGGGCTGTTACGAAAATGACGAGATGCTGGCGCTCGCCACTGCTCGCGCTGAGGCCGAGAAGGCTTACGGAAATAATCTTTTGGAAATTCGCAGAGTCCATGCCGCTAGAAAGGAGGGCTTTGCCCGCGATGAGGGTGTGACCGTCCGCAATGCTTACGAAGGTATTCTAAAAGAAATGGGTGAGGAGGGAAAGCACCACGTTCAGGTGTCTGAACGAATCCAAGTCATGGTTCTAAATCCTTTTAAGAAATGGTCGAATGAACACAAGACCAGAGTTGATTCCAGTTCCGACTTTCTACGAAACAAGATTAAAGTCTATGAACAAGAGGGCAACGAAGTCCAGAAAATTCAACGAAAGTACTTCAACAAATGTAGAGTGCTGGACGAGGCATTACAAGCGGAGGAGAATGGAGAGGAACAAGCCGAAGACGAAGCTAAGCCTGCTGCGACTTCTCCACCCAAGTTGATTACCCCGACTGAACCACATCAGCCAATTGCTCGCACAGATTCCATCGTGGCAGAGGAAGAGAAAAACGAGCCGGTTGAGCTCGCCGGCGTCGTTTACACTCAACCAGAACTGCAAGAGCTTCTTTTTAGACTTCTCAAAGAGGTTCCACAAAAAGACGTGAAGGTTCCCATCATGGGCACGTACGATCATGTTTCAACTGGTGCTGACGTTGTTTCATGGCTGGTAAAAAACAAGACTGGAAACGAACTCGGCACAGCGGAGGCAATTGGCCAGGATCTTGTTCACAATGGTTTCCTACGCTTGATCGGTCAAGTCGGAAGCAAGTTCTTAAATTCATCACAATTGAACTACCAATGGAAGAAGATTGCGTATGTTCGGGCTAATCTCCTTAAGGAAGATCCTAAAGATCAAGCCTTTGCTCCTTCTTTTGTGGGCGAGTATATCTCAGGTACCATCAACAACTATCTAAATAACCCTCACCCCGATGAGACCAACCTTCAACGTTTGAAAAGAGAGGTTGCTGAAATGGACGCTAAGTATAAGGATGCTGTCATCAAATACGACGATGCCAGATGTCTGTTGGAGGAGTCCATCATTGATCATCTCGTTTTTATGGAGAAGTGCGAGAAGGACAGACTGAATGCCGTCAAACAGGTCTTTTTGGACTTTGTGGCACCCATCTCTAATGCCCTGCCTGCCATTCAGGCCACTGTCGACAAGTTTTTGATCTACCAGGAAACTATTAAGCCTGAAAGGGATCTGTTGTACCTGGTCGAGAGTTACAAGACCGGCGGGTTTTCGCCCAAGGTTCCTGTTTACGACAATTATTACAGTACAGCTGAGGGTTGGACTTTTGGTGTGGACTTGGAGTTTAGAAGCAGAGGTGATGGAAAGAGAATTCCATTGATTATCTCGTCTGTTCTTGGATATATGGATAACCAATATCCTGTTATGGAGAATGATAAGATCAGACTCGGGCTTTGGTCTCAAAATGTTCCACTCAAGAGAATTCATGAGCTCCGTAAGCTGCTCAACAATGGTCAACCTGTTCAACCCAAGAATCTTGAAAAGTTTGATCCTACGGTTGTTGCTGGAGTTTTGAAACTGTACTTGCGCGAACTGCCAGAATCTATAGTTCCCAGCAATCTGTACGATGCTGTGAAGCTTATTTACACTAGCCCGACTGCGAAGAACAAGGATACAAGAATCCAACAGATTAAGAGTCTTTGTGGCAGCCTAAGAATTTCTCAGATTGCTGCTCTTGATGCTCTAGCCAAGCACTTTGGTCGCTTGATTGAGATCGCCCAACCTTCAGAGCAGGAGAAAAATCAACTGGCCGACGCGTTGGCTCCTTCTATCTTGAGACCCATTGCTCAAAGTGCCGTTACTCTTAGTGATAAGCATCCTGCTTTGCTCTTTAAGGATTTAATTGATTTTGGACCCTCTATTTTGACAGAAATCAAGCGCAACGCTTCTGGTACCAGATCACGCAACGCCTCGCGCAAGAATTCTAAACGGGCGGCGCCACAGGCTGTGGATGCCTCCTCAACCCCCGCTGCTGAGAATTCATCTGAGGATGTACCACTCTACCAAAAAACGTCAGTTGGTATCACACCTCCTAGCTCACTGAACGCGCAGTCACTGAAGGTCCGCACCCCTCACGAACCCGTGGAGCTGAAGGAAGCTAGTATAGATGAAGACGCTGCTGATTCTGTAGCCGCCACTGAGACAGAGTCATTTTCATCAAAACAGGAAGACAACTCAGAGAGCAGCACATCCGCATCGAACGAGACCGAATTGGGGCCCGCAGCTTCAAAGCCCACAGACTCGGTCCCGGTGACTGCATAAGTGATGAGCACTCTAATCATTTAAAGATAAATAACTTTTATCAATACGTATACGTACCTTAATGGAACTTAGTCCTACTAAAGTACAACTGTGATGCTAAAGAAATAAATGTAAAAGAATGGATAAGTACAGGAGTCCGAGTAACCCAATTATGAGGCTGATTAAGAGGCAGCGACCGGCGACAGAAGAACGAGCAGTTAGAACTACACTTTCATCAGACTTGTCAGATGGAGAGGGCTATCTGAGGAGGTCTTCTGGGACAACAGACCGCCCTGGAAGAAATGCAAGGCCAGGAGAACTTAGAAAAAAAGCAGCCGAGATCACTAATGATCTCAAACTAAGTTCAAAAGCTGAGGTGAGAGCAGCTTGGAGATCAAGCTACAACGCGCCGACACCAAAGACAGCTTTTACAAGAAGTACACCAGACCTGGAATATACGGAGACACTGGCAACAACAGCCCTCTCTCCGGAGCGTCATGGCAAAAAAGTGAACCATCACACACTTAGTAGAGTGGTACAGTTGAGAACTGGACACGGCGCCCTAAGATGTTACTTCAAGAGAGTGGGGTCTCACAAAGAAACCACAACTGCGAAATGCGGTCAGCCTGAAACGGTCGATTACCACCTGAAGGACTGCGCCCTCTGTGAGTCTCGGCGTAGTTACCTGAGAGAAACCTCTCCCCGGAATTTGATCTCAGTGGGCTCTCCTTGAAAACAAGAAGGGGCATTGAAACGGTAGTCAAGCTTCTTAGCTCACTACCGCATCTACTTAACTTATGGTTAGCTTAACAGCATAGTTTGTCACCAACTTGCCCTCCCACTGAGATACACCGGCTGTAGTGATGATCTTAGAAGAGTTCCCTTGACACACGGGGCTGAGTCCGTAGAGAATTTGGCGCCATCGAATGTAGTAACCCCAAGCACCTGTTGGGACAACCGCTTTGATCAGCCTCGTTGAGGCAAGTGCTCCAAAATTAAGTGTATTCTTATCCTTGTTATTTTATTTCAATTTTCTTTTATTTCATTTTGGTAACTTTTAGATATTGTGACAATAAACAGAATTACTGCTCGTCTAAAGGTTTGCAAATTTTTACATTGATAAATTTTTTCTCCTTAAACCTCACAAACTAGAATTTGATAATATCTGCTCAGTTCTAGAGGCTCTTGCAAGTAGATTTGAATACTGGGGGACTCGAAAAACAAAAGCAATCTTTGCACACGGTGTTTAAAGAGATTCCGAGGCTGGGGAACTTGACCCTAGGGTTTTTTATTTATTTTTAGTAGCATCAGGGTGACTTTGTAAAGAAGTAGAGAACTTTTATTGTGAAAATTTAACATTTACTACAACCCTCCCAACAGCCATTAGTGTTTTTGGTTCTGAGAATAAAGCAACTGGCGGAGCCACGGCTAGCGGAATGAGTGGATGACCTGGTGACGATTCAAATGAGAGCTACTAGGAGTATTGGAGGTGAGCCCGGTTAAGATAAATGTTAATGTTGGGACTTTATTGGGGTTGGAATTTAGCTCTCCCAAAAAAACAACACACCCATCATCTGGGGGTGAAAATTTTAATGCGATAGGGGTCCTCCTCCCATAAGTGCACTGCAAAAATGTGGCACATGTACCATGAAATAAATATGCCCACCGAAAGAATAGATTGTTAACCCCACTGAGATAGAGCTATTAGGTAGCTTGATAATTGCCATCCCCACAAACCAGCATGGAATATACAGTACCGATAAGATAGACGTTAATTGTCTACCCAGTAACTTTTTTAATCAGCAGGTTCTCATGGGCCAATATGTATAGACTGATTAATTATGAGAATTACCTGCCCAAAGTTTTTTCTTCAGTTGGTGGCCGTTGTAAAAAAAAAAAAAAAAAAAAAAAAAAAAAAAAAAAAAAAAAAAAAAAAAAA